>CAAKHD010002232.1:20433-34708 GCA_901007705.1 Fistularia tabacaria
CCCCAAGGGGCTGGGGGGTGGGGAGGGGGGGGGGGGGGGGGGGGGCGTTTGGGAGGCACAAAGAGAAGGAATTCCAAATGTGACCGGGGTGAAGGACCAGACATGACACGAGCGACGGCGAAGTCCAAGAGAGCCCTCAACCAGAGCAGGTCCGTGGCTCACTTGCCAGAACGACACAGTGCTCAGTTGCGATTCGATCAGTGAATTGGGAGTTTCCCTGCAGCCCGCCGTCTTCCATTTGGAAATAATAATTTCGCCGAGAAAGGAAATTACACATTTCCTGAAATGCTGAAGTGAAAATAATGCACCTGAACTGGTTCTGAGATCAGATTACACAGACGCATTCGAAGATTTTGGGATAAAAAAAAGCATTTTGCGAATATTCAGCAAAATGGTCCTCTGACTTCAGAAACCTGTTTCATTTAAACTTCAACGGAAGAGAAACTATCTATTTTCCCGGCCCTGATGCTTTTTCATGGGAAACACTTATAGCAGCTGACCAGACAGGCATTCTTCGGCACGGCGTATTAAAGCGCACACACGCGCGCACACGTGCACACACGCACGCAAACACACACACACATGCGGCGGGGGAGGCCTGGACCTGTGCGGAAGGTGTTTAGTAACTGCTAAATTGTCTCCTGGTGCAGCATTAGCACCCGGACTCACCCCTAAAGGCTGCGGGTGGCGAGTGGAGAAGTGAAAGGCGGGTTTGTCCGAAGCCTCCGGAGTCTCCGCTTCGGCCTCATCACTGGAGAGCCGGCCGCCGTCTTCGGTGGACGTCGGCCAGGCGTGGGTGTGGGGCTCGGGGTTTAGGGAGGGGGCCAAGGGTGCGGGCGCCGGGGGCAGAGGGCTGGAGGTGGAAGTGCCTGGAACCCTGGAGGGGATGATTCCAGAACACCACAGGGTATTCAGGGTGAAGGAGAGGACAGAGCGGAGAGACGAGAATACGTAGAAACCAGGAAGAGAGGAGGTAGAAGTGAAGGGGGGCTGGTTGGTAGCATCAGTGCTGTCTACACTTTTGCTACAGAGGCACGGCTTCCTCCTTCGAATGAGGAAATGACTCATGACCACAACACAACTGGGTCGCCTCGTTCAGTCACTAGTTTTTCATGCTCAAAAGTTTTATCCCCAGCGCCCCCTGGTGGGAGGAACACAAACAGAGCAAGTACAACCTCCTGCCCGACATCTGGTTTGTTACCGTGGCGATGTGCAAGGATTCGCATCACGAGCGTGTCTGAACTGTAGTGCAGCTGAGATTAGCGAAGGCGGTCAGCTGTTTCCCCCCACCTGGGTATGTGTGCGTTGGCGAGCCGGAGTCTGAGGGTGGACAGCGGCCGTCCGTTTGGGCAGTGGAGTCGACCAGGGGACGGCGTCTCCTGCGCCGTGACGCCCTGGCTCTGGACGCCGGCCTCTCTCCTTCCCTGCGCGCCGTCCCAGTCCCTCTCCCTCTCCTTCACCCCTTCCGCCTCCTTCGCCCTCCCCTTGTGCTCGGCCAGGAGGACGTCGAAATGTTTTCTCCGGCCGGGGACGGCTCGGCGGTGGGTCAAGGAGTGCGTCTGTAACACAGGAGATAAAGACGGCCTAATTCTTTTCTCGTTCCGGACTAATAGGCTCCGGGCGTCAGCAATAAATTGGTTATTTAGAAGACAGATTTTGAGGCGGATGGCTGCCGTGTCAGGCTCTCTCTGCGGCTTTCGGAAAAGTTTGCACAGTCACTCCGTCACAGCAGACGAAAACGGGTAAATACAGGTAAATGGTGAGTTTGTCTTCCCTCCCCACCACTTTGGAAGTGTCCCAGACATCAAACACTGGGATTCCCTGTGCCGAATTACTGGTTTCAACAGGTATTAGAGACTTCTTCCTGTTATTGGAAGCTCAGAGTGAGGGTACAGACGCCATTTGGACAAAATATTTCCATCTAATTAATAAAAGTGTGATTGGCGACTAACGAAAAGCGCCAAATCCCTGTCAGCAGGGGCTTTGAATTACCCACGATTTCTGGTGTACAGTAGATACAAAAAACTTAATCAATTTTTTTTCCCTTCTGATACGAGCCGAGGTCTGAGATACGAGCGGGCGGGATGAGCGTTTGACACCGAAGTGGCTGCTGCTGTCCGTGAAGTGGCATTTGAAAATAGTCAGACACCACTTGGTAGCCCAAAGAACATTATGGAAAAACATGAGTGAGGTGTATGTGTGTATATGTGTGTGTGTGTGTGTGTGTGTGTGTGTGTGTGTGTGTGTGTGTGTGGTGGACACGTCCATGAAGAGATGGAGACGTTGATGTTGGTGAGATACGGTGACGGAGAGCATCATCTGGGAGAAGGCAGGAGACGATGGGGATTCGGCGCAGCAGACGAGGCATCAGCGGAGTCATTCAAAAACAGGACTGGCGTTCACTCCGTCAATACATCCAGTTTAGTCATAAATAGTAGCTAAGTGTGCAGGTTACATTTAGCAATTAGCATTAAAGTGTGATAAGTCTAATATTTGTCCTATCTTCAAGGCAAATATATTTAACAAAAGCAGTTTGTTTCTTTTACATTTTCTTTTATTACGAATCAATATTTTTTTTTACCGACTTTATTAATTATAAAATATGTTTTTTCTTATTTAAAAACACGACACACAACGGGGGATCGGAAATGGATTAATAGCATTTCAACAGATTTTAATGGGAAAATTTAATTTGATATACAAGCAAACAGAGTCACGAGGAACAAATAAAAATTCGTAAGTCAAGGTTTTACTGTATTGGAAATGTTATGTAAACTAATATATTAACAATACAAATAATATCTGAAACATTTCAGAGGTTTGCTCAAGAGGAAAGTATTGAATTCTTTATTAATCCTCTGTGGCAAAAGGCTCTCTGTATCTGAATCCTCCCGGAGGGGCCGGAGCAGCGGGCAGCCACTGAGCGGCGCCCGGGGAACGGCTGGAGGCTCGGTGTCCTGCAAGGCAACAGCGACAGGGCAGGAGGGGCCGGGTGGATCCAACCCAAGGCGACCGCTCGCAACCACGCCGCCCCCTTACAGTTTAACTCAACTTGGACAGGGATGAAAAAACTTCTATTCCTTTTTGGTTAGAGATCAAGAGTTTCTCACTGAGCACCGCAAAAGAAAACGGAGACATCTTCACTCGCTCGAGCGACGGATTCGCAAGATTGATAAATCTTGCTGGAGGTAATTAAAGGGCAGTAAAAGGGGAATTACCGATGAAAGACGCGTTATCATCCAACATCTATAATTACCTCATCAAGGGAAATGTGTGCGCTAACATGCTTCAGCGGCGCTCTCAAACACTAATGGCTGGACAAGAACCGAGGGCGAATGTCCTGGTTAGTACTACGGACGACATGTTCGCGTGCCCTTCAATATCATTGCACCGTAAATGGATGAGGCTTCTCTCCTGCGCAACAAGTAGAAAGAGGTCACGGCACCGGCAGGCGAGGGTTTCTCTCCAAGCGTAGGGTTATGAAGCCCGGCGGCACAGAAGGAAGGCTGGATGTTTTACCTTGCAGGTGAGAGAGCGCGTGCAAGGTCGCTTCGTCTCGGGATCCTGGACTCCGCAGTGCTTGTTGGGGTCGAACACGCGGCCTGTGAAATGCACAAACACATCAGTGATGCGGGGGATAGTTAGTTCTCCAATCAAGGGCGGAGTGATGAAAAGTGCAGAGGTGCAATATTCCAAAGCTTTGACACAAATTAGAGACACGGTAGCTGCTTCACTGCAGAAAATATGTTAAACATTTATCGATTGTGTCTTCTTCATAATGACGAGACGTTCAACTCTCCCTGGCGGGATCAAATTTTAAATGATCTTATGTATATTCACAAGCGGCTCAATTGGCAGGAAAAGCGTCCCTCCAACAGGAAGGTTGGCGGTTCGAGTCCCAGCGCTTTGTGAATGTAATGTCGCGTAAAGCACTTTAAAATGGCTGTAAGTGGAGTCCAGTTACTCAGAAAACAGGGGCAGCTACCCGTCAAATAATTAAAACGTATTCTCAATCTCCGAGGAAATGCGCATGTGCTTCTCTTTTCCCTGTTCTTTTCAAAATGCCATGCAGCGGGGGGCCAACCGAAAGGAAAGCTTTGAGGAATATTTCCATGCACGGGCCGGGACGCCAACCGTTCTGACCGAAACGCGCGGCGGTCGGTGGGCTAGCGCCACCCGTTTGCACCAAACTCACACCCATCATGACCGAAGTCTGGATGGAGGAAATTTGCACGCAGGCCTTCTCGCAGCGCTGACAGCTAACCTTCCCGCCACTTCTGTTTGACAAAACACCATTGTGATATTGTCAAATATTGATGGGTAACAAGCAACAATGATATAATTCAGTAGTTTAATAGACTGAGGGGACTGGGGAGAGCGCGGAGGGGAGGGCGCTGGTGTGAGAAAAAAAAAAAACACAAGGTCTGAGGCAGGAGGTTGAGAGAGCAGAAGGAAAGGAAAAAAAAAATCTAAGTGCACAGGAGGAGGGGAGAGTCTCTTGAAGACAAGCAGCGTTTCTGGCAGCTGGCGCTCTTGAATTAGTGGGTGTAAATCAGACCGGGAGCAGCAGAGATGGAGGAGAGGGAAGAACACAAGACACAAGCCGCTAACAACTGGAGCCTGAAGCCCCATCAAAGTCTTCCTCTCCCTTCAATACAGGCTCCGCTATTCTGGAGAAAACATTTCCCTGCATTGAACTTTCTGCAATGAAAAACATTTTCCTTTTCTCTTCTTCAAAATAGTTCCCTTTTCCCCCAAAATTGACATTTAAATATAAGAAAGAAAAAGAAAAAAAATCAGTCACAATGTTACAGCTTATTCCCTTGTTTGGGGTATTTTCTTCTCCGCTTTACAGTAAAACAATGATCTTACATTCAGGAAATTCTCCAGTAATCTCTAACAGTAATCTCTAAATTGTTCTTTTACTTCTAAACTTGAAAAAATATGGTTTAAATGTTTTTTTGGGGGGTGGGGGGGTATAAAAATTCCCAGGACGTTTTAGCATTTTGGCTTGTCCTCCATGTGTTTCCTATTGGTGAACAATTGGGCACCTGTTTTCAAGGTTTTCCAGGACCCCAGGGAACCCTGTTGTTCATTCATTACTTTCAGATTATTATTTTTTTTTACCCAAAAGAGATTACAGATCCAACATGTGTGTGTGAAACCCCGGTTAAAAGGGTGACGCTCTTTGAAATTAGAAGGGAGAGAATAGCGACAAGGCGGAGTGAAAAAACAACAAAAAAAAAAGGCTTCTTTTCTGCAACAACCGTCCAGCCTGGAAACTCCCTAAAGGGTCGCGAGATAAAAAAAAATAGTGAGCGTGTGATTTTGTGAAAGTGTCTGCGAGACTGCGACGCAGGGTCAAATCATCGAGGTTTGCAGGGAAAGCTCAAGAGAGCAATTAAGTAAAGTAGTAAAGCGAAAAAACAGTGAGCTGGTGAGGAACTGGGACAGGGTTTAAAAGACTGAACGCTCTCGGTAGATAAAGAGACGGGGGTGAAAAAACATCTTGAGGACAAACCTGAGAGTCTTTTGTGTGACTTGGATGAAACTTTGGATCCATTTTGGTTCTTCTTCTCCGAAGGTAAGGCTGAGGAAGATGATGGCAAGCTGCTGGAGCGGTGAGACGGTGAGGGCGAAGGTGATGGTTTCCGGTCCGGCGGCGCCGGGGAGGGCGTCGACGAGGGCCTTCTGTCCAGAGGGGAGCGTGCCGGGCTGGGCCGCCCGTCCAGAGAGGACGGCGTGGACGGGCCGCCGGCGACTCGACCGTTCATCAGCTTTTCGGCGGGACGCTGGGAGGCCAGCGAAGGGTGCGGCGGATGTTTGAGAGGCGAGGAAGACGGGGAGGAAGAAGAGGAGGAGGAGGAGGTGACGCGGACGTGCGACGCCGAGTCGGCGCGGCCGAGGCAGGGCATCTTCTCCAGGCTAACAACAGGAAGTGACACACTGGAGACACAGAGGAGAAAAGGCCAATGTGCAGGAAGCAGCAAATGGGTGCCGTCCAAATATTAGAAGAAAGAGATAAAATGAAATATGTGCCCACCATGTCTTGTTCCGGGCCCCCTTCGGCGGGTAGACAGCAAGGGGAGCCTTGCTGAACCGAGAGTGCGGGTAGTCTTTGGGGATCCTGAAGGCCAGGGTGTCCCCGGGACTGTGGGCTGCAGCAGATGCTTTGGGCTTCATGGGGACCAGGGGGCTTCTGGAGGGGACGGGGGAGCTGTGGCGCTTCTCTGAAAAGTCATAGCAGGCGTGAGGACAGACGTTGACACCGAGAGTATTAAGGATACGAGGTATGGAGGCTAGAGAGAACCAGACACGCCGGCAGGGTCGCAGTCATGCCTGGATGATCTTATGGATCTGGGTGACTTTTGGGTCTGATTTTGCATTCCATCAGCACTTTGCCTTTCACGTCTTCAGTGTCTTCAGCCGGCTTTGTGCCAGCGAGGTTTTCCCTCAAAACAACTCGGTATTCATCGAGAAAAAAAAACAACCTTAACGACGCTCATGACGTATGGAGCGTCCGTGTTTGTTTCAGTCATTGACACAGTACAAGTACCTTTTGACCTCAAGCAATCAGAGTGCAAAGGTGAACGGGTGTGAAGACATGGGGGAGCACGAGGCTTTGGAGAGGGCAGGAGAGGGTCAGACACTTACGGTTTTTGCTATGCATGTCTTTGTGGGAGCAAAGTAGGGTGGGGTTTTGGGAGGGGAGACGCGGTCCAGGACAGTCTGTACCTCTCAATGTCTCACAGGGAGTCTAGACCCCGGCTACCTGGGTAAAAGCACAAGCGTGAATATGCATTAAAACACAGGAGAGACCAGTCGGGAAAATACACAGTAAGAGAGAATGTACAAAAACCCAAGCTCTTTGCTTCAAAATGATCCCAATATCCGATAGCTACCCTTCAGTGACTAGTCAACTAACATTTACGAGAACGTGAAAACGAATATGTTTAAAAGACAGTGTGCATTGACTGGATTTATACTGGTGTGAGGGGAAAATGCGAGTCACCACCACATGATACCGTGATGAGTCATTGTTTTACACGTCAATAGAAATGCTGCAGTACATGAGAAAAAAAAAAAAAATCACAAGAAGCCCCGATGATTCATTGAAAAACAAAACTATATGGAGTATGTGGAGGTTGCAACGATACAGACAGACAGAGTAGTTTGTTCTCAGCTGTAAACTATCATTACTGGGCAGTTACACATGCATCATGATGTTGTGGAGCAGAGGAACATTCAGAGTGACGAGTTGCAGCAGGTACATTCTGCAATGGGGCCCAAAAAGTCACGGAGAAAGACAAAGTGACGGAGAAAGAGGGCGAGAGCCGAGATCCGAGAGCCCGTTGTCACCAGGAATTCTACAGTCCATAAAATCAGCGGATTGAAGTCGACACAGTGGAGCCTGAGCTGTCATCCTACTGTATCTGGTGAGGGTTAATTCAATCACAGAGCTACAATCTAAGGAGTGTAATTCGCAGAGCATATCTGGCTAGGGGTAATCAGAGCGAGGCCAAAGGGGAAGGTCATCGGTGCAAACCTCAGCAGCACGGATGGCACGACGGAGGGAGAGCTCAGAAAGAAATGGAAACATTATCTGTGACTATGGAGGAGGAACGCACAAAAGCACCACTGGCTGCAGCGGGACTTCGCAGCGCCGCTGTCCTGAGGAGCTGGGCTGTGCGCGGGCGCATTTAGGTCACACACCATCAAGCAAATGTCAGATAAAAACACCACGGCCAGTGCAGACTCCTTCGGGAAAAGGTACCCCGGCGAGGCTGAGACAGTCCCAGGAATGATCACCCTAACGATGGTTGGATAGGCAGAAGGCCAAAACACCTGGTGATGTAAACGTACATGACCGACTATGCAAATACCTACAGAAAAAGCACATTTTTAAAAGTTTACAGTGTGCGTTTCCTCTGATTAGCATCCGGGATGATGAAATAACTCCTCATATTTCCAGTAACTTGTGAAACCCTGTCAGTTATGCAATGATCGTGATCATTTTTGCATGAAGGTTGCAACCGTTGAGTCATGGTCATAGTATACCTCAGACAATTTTTATTTGCAGGAAAGTTTAAATAAATAGTAAACACTATGCAAGGCACCATTCTACTTCAAATATGGCAAAATGTAGCTGCTCTATTTTGAAATTACAGACACATTAGACTGAGGCAAATAACTTTCTTTCAGAGGTGTGTCAAGTTAATCTTACTGGAAAGCAAGTCATATTCATCTCGCTTTTAAGTGCACACTTAGAGGTGAAACTATCTCATATCACATCACACTGTGTCTGTCAATGAAACACTAAATGGCTTTGCACAACACAAACCCACACACGGGGAAAAAAAATTCAGCCGAACCTTAAACTGACTGACTGAGATGTCATGATTACCTTTAAACCCCCCTGAACATTTGTAACAATAGTGCATTGCCTTTCTCAAAAAAACTTTTTGGAACTGATGTTTTCTTGGCGAGAGTCGCTCAACGTGCCCCGAGAGCAGCACACTGCATAAACATGTGTTTGCACAGAGATCTTCGGTTACCACGTGATTGTGTGTTTGTGTTTGAGAGATTAGCTGATGTATACTTGTGTGGAAAAGGTGTGCGTGGACCACACTAAGGGCCTCCATTATGTGTGTGTTTTTGTAACCGCTGCCTTGGGTCCATGCTGTGTTGCTGTACTGTACATCCATGCAACACTAATTAGCAAGAGCATGATTTGCACATACAAGCATTGATGTGCGTGCGCAGAAGTCTGTGTGTGTGTGTGTGTGTGTGTGTGTGTGCGTGTGTGTGTGTGTGTGTGTGTGTGCGTACATGTGTAAATAGGCCATTGAAAGCAGAGAACTGGGGGCAGCTGTATTCAGGGATCAAAGTCCACAGCTACATTCGCAGGTATGCGCCGACGGCAGCCAGTCTCCCATGTTAAAGCACACATTAGGACAATTTCACACACGAGATGGAAACCATTTAAGCCAAACGCAGTGTTTAGTTAAATGTTCACGTGCTGTAAAACTGTGGCAACGGCAAAACCGCCCGTGTTTGAGCAGTGTTTCTAAAACTGTCCCCTCAAATGTTTCAATAAACGGATCCCCTCTCCAGATTTTAACAATAAATGTCAATTAGCTCGTACTGTTGTTCAAAACAACTCAAGATGTATGTTTTTGAAGGGAACCCGTCCAGCGACCGTGGAGCCGGTTAGGAACTATCTGTACTGATTTACAATAAATGGATGGCTGCCCAGGCAAGGTCACTAAGCCACTCGACCACAAGGGCACCCTCGCTACTACGCTCTCTGGTCTGCCTGTCGTTATGGCGATGCCGAGAGCCCGGACGGCTGCTGACTGGCTGCTGACTCTTCCTGTGGGTGGGTCCGTCACAAGGAGAGGAAGCGGAGGCTCGCCGGCACTGGGCTGTTTACAACGAGAGATGAGCAGGGGAGGGACAAAGAGGCACGCAGATATGAGAAAAATTAATAGCACGTTATGAAGACGCTCGGACAGCCAGGCTGTCCCGGGTCGGTTAAATAACAGAGAAAGGCTGTGGTGTAAACGTTACGCGGTTACTTCACTGAAAGCAGTCACGGTCGAGTTCTAGTGTATTATTAGACAGACAGGATGGATATAATTCAACCGAGCGCACTCCACTGGTAAACAATATTCAGAAAAAAAAACAACATACAAAGGATAGGTAAACCTGTGGTACCATTCGCCATCAGCTGAAAGAAAATTACCAACATTGCAAGTAGTGACTTGACCACTACGTCAGCGGGAGAGGATTTTGAAATGTGCAAGTGTTGTGAGAACTCTTTTGCAGCACGTGTAATTAAAAAAGGCACTCAAAACCACTAATAACAGATTAAAGCAATTAAATAAAATGCTGTTTTACTTTATCATCAATACACCTGCTATATGTGTATATAACTACAATAAAATGACTTTAATATTGTGTTAATTATCCGTTATCTGATATTAAATGGTAGAGCTATAGACAGACAATGGCAATTTCTACAAAAATATACTCTCTTTCACAGAGAGTACAGCCTGTTCTTGAATGGATCTTCAATCTATGTATTAATCACACACTCATTAGCTGGGCTCTGCTGGATATTTGTCATCCAACCTTTAGCCACCAAAACATTGTCAGAAGTCCTCCGGAGCCATGACATTTACCGTGCTTTTGCACTCACAACTTTAAGTGGGAAAATGCAAATACACAGCCCTTGATGTGCAGAGGCAGCTGGGCGTTTATTCGGCCCGAGCCGCAACCAAAGGCTCATAGGCTCCAAAGGAACACAACAAAAATAGAGGGCTGGGAACAATCGCCGGCAAATGGAATGAAGTACATCTTGTGTCATTTAGACAAGCATCCAAACAAACAGTTGTCAAAGCATCACGTCAAATTAGTGACGACACTGCGGCCAGACACGCGCGTTTCCACAACAACTGACTCAGACAATGACACACCCATGGGACAAAACATGAGGGAAACGAAAGTGAAAGGAAACGGGGGCCATTTTTGATGTTCCGTGGAGATACGAGTCAGAGAAAGACACACTCACCCTCTCCGTCCGACCCCCGAGCAAGACACTTTTCAGTGCACTGAAGTGTCTCAGGCAGCTTTTGCAGGTGCAACATAAAGCACCGTACTTGAAGCACTGTGTTCAAGCCTCATGTTTACCATTTACTGAAAAACACACAAACATTTTCAAATAACTGAGCCCATATTAATAAACAAATGATATTGTGTGGTTGTTTCTGGAGAGAGAAAAGACCTGCATCTAATACCTATAAATGTTCCTTGCATTGTGCTTGGACCGTGCACAAAGCCGGGGCACGGACAATGTCACAATAACACGCGTCTGTTCTCTTCCTAAGCCGGCGCACTTGCTGGAGCCACATTCATTAATGTTCTCCAATTTCATTGTTTCCCCTCCCAACGGTAAAGGAGTTAGTTGATTCCGTTTTGCGTTTGGCACACAGGCGACACAAAAAGCCACTCAGCCGCCGCCGCTTTCCACCCTCCATTTCAATCACAGAACTTCAGGCTGGCGGTGAGGATTGGACAGAGAGTTTGTAAATCAGACAATGAGAGTGAGACCAGGAGCGCAGTGCACACACTATCAGGACAGGGTTTTCAAACACGACTCCTTTGGTACAAACATTTACCCACCGGTGTTGTGAATCGTCTTAGATTTCCTTGCCAAGCAGAAAGACTACCCACAGGCGTTCATTTTGGACCTGCTTACAAGCATTTAAAACAATTTCTCTGCATATTTTCTCTGCGCAATCTTGTTGGATGGCGCTTCACGCTTGCACTGCCAGGGTGAGGGATTTATTTGATATCCCACTGGGCTTGCTTATTCTCGGAATATATGTGTTTCCCCTCGCTCTCGGGTTGAAAATAAACAAATCTAGCAAATGGGGCAAGTTTCTGTCTTTGAGGGTATGTATATGTATATATAGTACACACACACCTATTTTGGTATCAGGTTTGCATTCATCGCATATCCGCTCTACACAAATTTTGCCACCAAGTTGCGACTACAAACACAGTAAACTGGGCGCGCATAACTCCTGGCTGACCCCCGAGGCAGCCAGTCCCGTCCAAGTGCATGCATGTTTTCTCTATATGCAAGGCCTCACTGATGGGCAAATGGACAGGTCAACCATGAAAGGAGAATTCACGATGGATGCATGCAGGCACACACATGCAGTGCTCTTGGAATGAGTAGAGAGGCTCTGCAGGGTCGCACCATCTAATGTAGAATCACCGGTGAGGAACAGTGGCTCTGTACTTGCGATGAGACAACTGCGACACCATGGGAATGTGCAACAATAGGAGGAAATACATAAAACATCGCAAGATCAGCTTGGCAGGGTCAGTTACTGGTGACCCCGTACTCAGCGGAGGCTTGGAGGGTTTTTCTTGCCATGGAGCACTCATCTCGTGCATGTGATTTACCAAAATAATGATTTACGTTAAAGCAGATCTTTGATAAAATAAGATTTTAATAAACCTAACAATTTTAACAGCATACACATAAAAACAAATGACTTCTCTTTTGCATCTCTATTTCTAAAATGTTATTTTTACACACAAGTCCGTCATCATTGAATTCTTTCTACCTTTACAGAAAACGAAAAATTCCATGCAGGGTTCTGCTTTTTCCAGTAACAAGTAGAAACCTGGCAACTGGTTTGACTGGATTATTGACCAAGTGTCTGCGAATCATCAGACATCTGTGTGTGCACGTCCCGTCCCAGTGATACCTTCGCAGCAGAAACGTGCAAATCACTGACCAAGGGAGTGCATGAAAGTGCATTTATGCCACCGAAATGTTTTATCGATGCATTTTCAATGACAGGCGACTCACAAAATCTGGATTAACATGGTCTGTTAGTCTGGATAATGGATTCATTAGCAGATTATCTAATTCATATCGATTGCCCACCTATCAAAGAGAAGGGTTATCCATATCTCCGACAAGATCCAATTGCACATACTTTTTATTTCAGCTTCCAATTTCAGGACACAGATCTGATCTGCAGCGTGTTTGTGCTCGTGTTAAAAGAGGCAGGAGGAGCTGCAGCCAGGCAGTCAACCATATTCAAAAAACTTTACCGGCAGTCTAGCAAATCTTCTGCATTTTAACTGGCTCTTCTTCATTTATTGTGCCAAAACGGTTCTGCAAAGATGATACACTCACTTTCTATGTCATGCAGTAGAACATACAAAACTTTCATTAAAATACAAAACTTTTCATATAAATTACCATAAGATTTGGCCTAATAGTCCATTTGTACAACGGCCACCTTTCATGTCATGGCCCGAGGGCTGTTTTGTTTTATGGGGATCTCATGAACATGAACGCATGCATGATGAGTTTGAGAATGTGTGCGCTTTAGACCTGTTGTTCCCTGACTGTGCGTGTCAGCAAGCAGAGCTGCTGCCAACAAGGGAGGGGAGGCTGCAGGGGGCAGGAGCACGAACAAAACAACAGTGGCTGCCAGGAGCCTGTGAGTGTGTGTGTGTGTGTGTGTGTGTGTGTGTGTGTGTGTGTGTGTGTGTGTGTGTGTGTGTGTGAGAGAGAGAGAGCGACTCACAATACCATTGACCTCTTTCTGCTGAGAAACAGAAAGTGAGAATGTGTGTGTGCATGCAACTCTGCGGGCCTCTCCTCTCATAGGCAGAAGCAGTGTGTGCGTATGTGTGTGTGTGTGTGTGTGTGTGTGTGTGTGTGTGTGTGTGTGTGTGTGTGTGCGTGCACGCGTGCTGTTGTGTGTGGTTTCATTAAAGCACGGCCATGTGTCTCCCAGAGCTAGAACAGACACTGAGGCTGGTGCACGTGCCGCCAAGAGAAGGAAGCAGCCGCTCCAAGGCAGATGCAAGGTCTAAATGGCCGGTATGGAGGGCCGGTGGGAGGACAACAATGCTAACGCTCCATTGACAAATACTCTCAACAATAAATGCTTCCTCATAAACTGATTATTACTCGAACATCGGGCTTAATATGTGGGTTTAAACAGATGAGAGCGGCATTTGTTCAGCTGCACCCAAAAAGATAAGATGATCTCTGGCCTGAAGTATCAGCACAAACAAAATGCAGAGTATAAAGAACATTTTCTTTATCTTTAGGGAGCGGAAATTGACACGTCCAGAACCGTTGGCTACAGCTTCGATGTTTTGTAGCTGGCATTGCATGTATACATATGTTATGGATTAAAGGCTTGCGCTCGAAACTAAAACTACAACTAAAAAAATCTGTGAATTATTTAGTGTTTTATAAGGCACGTGGCAAAAGTAGTGGGGATGATGTATTTTAAAGTGCCCTCGAGAGATAAATGTATTGATTGGAATGGCTCGGGTGTTGACTAATCCAAGGCCTGCGCGTGTTTATATGCATTTCCCTTAAATTAAGGCTTATCCCTGAGGCTTCAGCGCAGATGCTATTACGAAAAGGTGTGTGGTCGTACCCGACGGAATCTGTGTGAGTGTGTCTTACCATAGTGTGCAAGGACGCCCTGAGGAGTGACCACCTGATTGCAGACATGGCAGACAACAAGACAAAATTCCTCCAGCACTGGAAACTGGTTCTGGACTAGCATTTCTGAAACAGACCCAAAGGCACAAAAAAAAAAAAAAAAAAAAAAAAAAAAAAAAAAAAAAAAAAAAAAACAAAAAATTAATAAAAAAACAAAAAAAAATAAAATGTTTAAAAGAAACAGCAGTTTTTTTTTTAAAAAAAAAAATATTTTTTTTT
>CAAKHD010002232.1:34728-56820 GCA_901007705.1 Fistularia tabacaria
CCTGAGGAGTGACCCCCTGATTGCAGAAAGGGCAGACAAAAAGACAAAATTCCCCCAGCCCTGGAAACTGGTTCTGGACTAGCATTTCTAAAACAGACCCAAAGGCAAAAAAAAAAAAAAAAAAAAAAAAAAAAAACAACAACAGACAAACACAACCTGAATTTATCGTCAGACCAGACAGAATTAAAATGTGTAACAGACACAGGATGTTACTTTTTAAGTTGATCAGTCTGTTGTTTGTCAGGGCGACAAAACAATAACATATTACGGAAACTATTATTATTACTCCCGCAGGTGAGAGTTGCAGAAATCTTTCCTTGGAGAAATGTGATAGCAAGAGCAATCAGTAACAAAGATTATCACAAAAAGAACATGGTCGGTCCATCATACAACCACATTCAGTCATTCATTATCTAGACCACCTATCCTGCACTGGATCCCGTACCGGCTGTCACTGGATCACAGGGCCTCGTAGAGAGATATACAACCGTTCGCCCTCTCCTTCACAACTGGTCAGCTTAGGGTCTACAATGAACCTCTGGCGTGTTTTTGCATTGCGGGAGGAAACCGGAGAATTTTCGTAGACACGAGGAGATCCTGCAAACTCCACACAGAAAAGCCCCATCGGAATCGAACCAGGGACGTTCTTGCTGTGAGCAACGGATTTATGAATAAATAAAAGTATGTCAAGTGATTCAATTTAATAGTCTTAACAATTTACTTGTGTACCAAAACAATAGTTCGGTCTACGAAATACTCAAAAAGAATGGTCCAAAATGTCCTTTTTCCTAAAAGGCAACTTAAGACTGCTGATCAAGTGCACGTGAACTATGAAAACAAGACAGCGAGAAAATACACTAATAGAGAGAGCTGTGAGTTTTCTATTTACAGGAAAGACTGTTGTGGGGTTTGTCCATCTGTAAGCACTCTTGACTTCACTGCTGTCGACACACTAATTCCCGGGTAACCTCAAAGCAGCCAAACAGACTCTGCCGTCGGGGGTTGTTTTTTTTTCCCTGTCTTCTCGGTAAGTTGTTGACTTGTGAGTGAAAGACTTCACTTGAAGGATGATAAAACACTTCCCCGGGTTCATGTCCTCGCATCACTAAAACAAGACACCTGTCGAACCTGTTCCCACTACAGGAAACTATCTTGTGACGTCGGTCACAGCCTCTCGGAGGTTGAGTGGCCTAAATCCAATTCAGAAATATATTTATGAGACAGTCAGTGTCAGTTTAAGTTGGTTGAATGAACTTTTTACATTCTTGCCTGTCATTTGAGCACCGACAGCCGCTCCAAAAGACATGTAACAATTGTTTATTCATGTATTCGCTCCGTAGTTAGCAAAAAAAAAAACAACAACTAACAATTTGAAGCCTGTAAAGTTAAGAAGAGACTGATAAAAGCGTTCAGAGGAATATTCACTTAAATAACTGTTTGTTTGGCTAAAAACCCAGGGGCCCGGTGAGCTCTGGCAGGGAGAATCTTGTGAATTCCTGCCAGCGTTTACATGGTCACCTATATTTAGAGCGTTTCATGTGCAGCATGTGTGTGAACATCAGATTTATGGCTGAAAAAGATGTTAAGGGTCGTAAGGTGACCGTTTTGCATGACCTTTAGCTTTTGTGTAGAGGCTGCGTAAGTGAGCCACACTGCTTGCGATCAGTGCGTGTGTGGCTTTCAAACGCATTCTTGCCACAATTAACTTGGTCGTTACTTGTGCTAAGGGATTTTGTGTGCCCATTTTTTATTGTGATTTAAACCCTTCACTATAGATCGGATCATTTGCTGCTACTTTCGGTTGATGTGTAGTAACCTCGTGTTCGTAATCCTTTTGTGCGTGGCTGTATGAACTGCGCTTTGTGTTGGTCACATGTCATAGTTTGTGCGTTCGGGCCGGCGACTCTGAATGAGCCTCATGTGCTTATGTGTAGAGGCAACCATGTGTGCTTGAGTAATTCTGTGGCCGCGGCACACTAACTGCTGACTTTGGAGCGTGGCAGACTGGACGGGCAAGCAGGGAGAGTAATGCATTTTCTGTATTTTAGGGGCTCCTGGGGGAAACCTTTGCCATGGGAAGGTGTTACGCTTCCCTGCATCTCCACTGGCCTTGCTGTGGCAGTGCAGGCCTGTTCGGCTGTTGCACGCCTAATTGTCTTACTCCCTCTATCTGGGGAACGTTACAAAAGGCAAGAATGGCAGGAGATCAGACTCTTGGGTGTCAAGTCATCGCCATGCTCTGAAGACTCCTTGTTTAATCTCCAGGGTTTTAGCAAACAATTTTTTTTTTTATCCAAAAGCGTTCTGTGACCTGGCCAGAGTACAGAGCGATTCCACATTCAGAGGAAGTTCTACACGAGCCCACCCCCGCAACAAATAAGATTAACACAAATCTTTGTGAGAAACAAATATGTCCAACACAGCAATTATCTCTTTTGTCTGAGGTTTGAATCCCTATTCTTCCTGAAGCGTAACAAGCCCTGCTGACAGAAATCATAACAATTATGTGCATGTGGTTCAAGTCAGTCTTGCTGGGAGTTGTGTGTGTTTCTGTGTGTATTCACTCCTGTGTGGACTTGCAAAGGGGAAAATTGTGATTGTAATTGTATGGGTGTGTTGGCATGACCTTACACTGATGGCAAATTTTTTGCCATCCCAAGACTGGCATACATTCTTGGTGTTTATAACTCAGAGGGACCTGCTGGGTTATTGGACGTCAAAGTTTCTCTCATTAAATTTTACATGTGCGTATACAACATGTGTGTGAGGGCACGCAAGATACTTAAAAGTGTGTGACTGACGATACCCAAGAGGATAAATTGCTGCCGTCGAAACTTGCACGCATCTAATCCCTTCAACAAAATGCTTTGCTTCCGTCTTCACTGGTTTGTTTCTGTCTGTTTAGGCTTATTATCCAGGTTACCCCGAAATAACGATACACATTAAATACCACACTGATCTTCGCTAAACTTGGAGAGGTGGACTGGAGGCTTCTTTACACACTGGTCTTTGCCCTCTGCAGTCTACTTTGGCTGCCACAACTTCAATAGCAGTATCACTTTTATGTGTTTCCTGTCGTTACTTTTCAAAGAAATTCACAACATTCTATTTGTCAATGTAGCGCTAATACATGACGGCTGTGGACTCGTTTCCCGGCAAACGACAAATTCCAAGTGTTGTTGTAAGAGAAAAGAAGAAACGGAGAAAGAAACTCATCCAGCATCCAGAGAGCTGAAAAAAAGGATGCAATGTCCTCCATGTTTCCAAAGAAAATGCAAACCAAGTGCATAACCTTTTTTTTTTTTGCCACACAGTCTGTGCAGTTGTGCATCTGAAACTGCCTCACAAAGCCAAATAACTGACCAGAAAATGAACTACACAAACAGTCACAGATGTATACACATAGCAAGGGTTACGAAAACAATCGCTGGACAGTGATTGCGTTTAGTAAAAGACTTGTCGTGGTGAACAACCTGATAGAACTTAATCACTTGGAAGCACAGACAATTCCAGCTAAGAGAAAATTAATTAACGTGATCTCGGCCAAGCCGCTAATGATCCTTGATTCGGTTGACCAACATCGAAATTATACTGCTCAGTGCTGGGCCAGAAAACGAGCTCAGTTTTTGACTGGCAAGCAGAGGGGCGTCAGGGGGTCATATGGACCGAGGAGCGGGTCTGAGAATTGAAATTTAGCCCCCCTAATCCTACTGCGAGCACCTCATTCATTTAGGTAAATATCTTCCAGCCCAATGTGCTGACCAAAAAAAACGAAGCTCACCAAAACAGTCCAGTCGCTGCCTGTGTCTTGCCTCCACATCCACTTCCGCATGGAGCAAAATTACTCTTGTTCTTAAATGAATTCGATTTTGACTATAGTCATTTTCAATTTCAGATAATATTCGAGGAAGACAAGATTTGAGGATATGGACAGCTATCTGCTAGATAGAAAGTGGAACCTGTGTGTATGTGCCACTCATGAGGAGGTTGAATTAGCTCCAACTCGCTGACGGGTGGTTGGTTGGTTGTGGTCACAATGGAAATGGGTTGGGGTTTGGTAGCATTAAAAAAAAAACACATTGAATTTGTGTTATGACATGTCAGCTTTGTGTATTCGCATATAATGGGAAAATTGTGCGAACTGTGAACACAAAACGGTCTTTTTTCTTTGTTTTTTATTTGAGGCATGGTAAGGTTTGAGTTGGAAACCACAAATATCTTCTTTTTTTTTTCCCTATAATGCATATCTACAAGAGTCTAGAATATACTGTCTAACTGGAACATGACCCACATTTTTCATAAAAGGTCCATGTCATATTTCATGGTACGAATGCCTTAAAAGCTCCTGCCATGTTTAAGAATTGAAACCTTATACTTCCAGGTAAGCATATTTTGTCCAGAGTCCTGCCAATCCATATTTCTCAGGTTTATGTGCAGAGTAAAAACAAAAAAAAAGGGTTTTGCAAAGCTTCAAGATGTTGTCCTTGGACATATGTTTTAGGTCAGATTCATGGTATCATGGAGAGACTCTGGCTCAGTGGAAACAAGTCTGTAGGAAAGACATTAACACCTACTATCCTTTTTTTATTATTATTTATTTATCTATTTATTTTCAAATGAAAACACATTCAAGAACATTATCTTTCCAGGCCGGCCAAAAGTTTTAAATCAGTGGAAATTCTTTTCACCCCAGGCTTTTTTTTGGGGTCCAGATGGTGCTTCAATTGTGAAAATGTAGTGGCTCTTCCTTTTTTGTTTTTATCAACTCCAAAACTTCCAAATGCCAATGGGTTTTTTCTTTTTTTCAAAACTGAGGATTTTGAAACTCTAAACTCTCTTTGTCATTCCGTTAAGCAGAAGATACTGTCAAAAGCCATCTGAATAAGGTTTTTGGCATGGTTTAAGGGAACAAATCATTCAGGCTTTGGATAATATATGCACATATCTGTCTGTTAAATAAAAAACAACCCTTCGGAATATTGACCAAAATACAACTGGTGGAAAATTCTTAATGAGTGTGTGACGGACAAAACTCCCCCCAGAACATTTGCTCTTCTGATATATGTATACAAACTACTCACAAACAATAAAAGGCACTGCAGCCAAAAAGCATTGACGATGGACTCCACCATGAAAGATCCCAAGGTCATCACTTGAGAATTTTATCAGAAAATATTTGAAAAAATATTATGACTACAGATACAAAATCAAGTATTATTTTATGACAGGGTGTACAAATTTACATAGATATACAGAAGGGAGATTCGGGGATATAAACATAGAAACGTGGAAGTGGATTTGCAAAGTTTTGCGCAGACACACAACAAGGAGACATGATACTGTAGTTAAACATGATCCAAAAATTTCTATTGACCAAAGCACAAAAATGTTTGGATGTCATTTAATCCTGACTTTAAAAATAATCTAATATATGCTTTTCACAGTGTGCTGAATTTTAAATCTACCTCATTCAACCTTTTTTTTTCCTTTGCAGTTAGACTGCTCCGAACTCATGTAGGACTAAATTACTTCTTTGGCCAGGGTGACCAACTTCCATTACAGTACTCACAAAATGTGGATTTTTAAGTCCTACAATGTTCCTGTTTTTCTCCATTTCCCTTCCAAACCTCAGCCTTACTCTTGTTCCGACAAGAGCTGCTGCTTCATGTTAACTGCTGTCTCGAAGAGAAACAGACATCTGATTGCTAATCCACATGCTCTTACTACGTTGGGTTAGGAAGCTGCATTCAGGTGCCCGTTCACTTCGGGCTCAATTTAACATGAAGAGTCCTGCTGCCTTTCAAAAGTACATGAAAATAAGATGCATTGGAGTTTGCCGATACAAACGTATCCAGGCTTCACCTCATGGGAGAAAAAAATGTGCAGGCTGACTCCAGACTGATTTTAAACTAAAGGCAAGGGGACACATTAACATGTCTCTTGATTGTATGTCGCGCCGCCATATCGTCCATGAAATGTAATGTACAAGGTATTCTAAGAAGGAGGTTTACCAAGATTCAACTTCATGCGAATAAAGGGGCAGACATTGTAAGACTGATTGTCCATTGTTGTTTCTGCTGAAATGCAATCCGGAAATGTGGCATGACAGAACTCCAACAATCACTGAACTGTCATGAACTGACGTCAATAATGTGACGCAACAAATATTGGGAGTTGCTTCTAATCTTATGCAACAACCAAGTCGTGCTTCCAAAGATACACTGCAAGACGACCACTTACATCTGAGACCGCAGCACTTAGCGAAGAGGAGTACGCTGTAAAATGTGATGAGCTGACCTTTCATTAGTGAGATCTAGAAAGCTGATCTTGTTGAAAAGGTAATCCAATATAACCATTGCTCTTAATTTCTGTTTATTTAACAAGTAGATATAAATAATATCAACCGCTACTTAAAGGTAACCCATGCTTCATGGGGTTTATTTCTTACACCATAATCAGGCTTTGTGGTACAATTACGAATGAAAATACGTTGAAAAAAACGACAAACTGGGACAGAGAGAAGAAAGTTTCTCTTATTTTTCCTGCCCAGAAGACTTGCATAACAGAGTTAATGTTGATGGAGTAGCCCGATAAGATCACATGACCTCGTCCAGCAAATTACTGGTGATATAAATTATCAATGAGCGGAGGTTTTTACACCGCAGAAAGCAAATACACACTGAAATCATTTCAGGAGCATTCATTTCAATCCAGCTCATCATCCGCCCTCGCAGAGAGGCTGGTGGCCATGAAAGTAACATCATTACAGCCATGCTTTGCTCAAGGGGGGTGCCTTTTAAATATATTACCAGAAAAAAATGCATCAGACAACACAAATTAGAGAATGTCTCCATCCAGTACGGTGAAGTCAATACAGGTCATTTAGTTAACACCAAATCTCACATCAAACTTAATTTTTTGTGCTACCAGAATTGAAATCCTGCCTGTGTGTTTGTGCTTTGCTCTAGGGAAAATACTGCCGCTCCTGCTGCTACTTTGCTCAAGTCAGTCATTCCCTCAGACAATTTTATGCCCTTACAATCAAGTATTAAACCGTCACTGTCAGCCGAGAAGAGCGTCTCGGCACAAAAAAGGACGTCAACTGTTGAGAGTTGACGTCCTTTTTTGGTTCAACGCAGGATTTAAATGTTCACTACGTCTAAAGAAATGACAGAAGATAATAGTTTCCATTTCCCCTTCATTGACTCTCTGTTAAAGGCAACAAGAAAAAACAAAACAAAACCCTGAAGCAGTACGGTTCCAGAAACATTTTCCAACATGATACTTCAAAATGTGATGGCTGAATATTAATTTGGCCTCCACTTAAAACTATTTTGTCGCTGACTGTCCATTTCATGTATGCATTTGAGAGACGTCACATCATGCACCATGCGCTGCCTGCACCATGTGCGTGCACAGAAGTGTGAAGTTATTAACCAATTAATCTCACTTATTTTCTACTGGATACAAATACAACAAAAAGCCACGAAGGACAAGCAACCCTTTGTAGATGTCAGGCTTGTGGGTATTTGTACAGGGTGTGTGTGTGTGCGCGTGTGTGTATATACATGTCACTCCCAGCATGCATTAGTGTCAAGTTTCTGGCCAACAGATACTCAATTCTGGAAACACCACTCTGGTCTGACTTAAGAAGCGGAGATGTGCATGCATGTGTTCATGCACATGCTTGTGTGTGTGTTTTGGAGCAAAGGGGTGTTCCCCTGTTGAGAGTCCTGAGTACACGACAGCACTGTGGGATACGTGCTCCTCGAGGGTATTTATACTGTGAGGGGGTGTGAAGGAACTCCTCTGGCTGTCCCTGAGGGGGACCTCAGTTGGAGTTGCCCACTCACCGTTTCAGGAATACCCTTCGGCAAAGGACACCCCTCCTTCTGGGGGAAACCAAATGAGCCACCACATGGGTCAGTTACATTAGTCAATCTAATGACTAGTAATCTAGAGGTTGCTGATTTGATAGCCAGGAACTGCTTAAATGTGCACCTTGCATCTTATATGACGTATGACGGGGTTTTTTGTGTGGTTCTACGTAAATTAATCAACACCGTAAAGCTCTTTAGAGCTAGGCAACACATACTGTAAGTGTCAAATACCATGGAATACATTAAGACCGGGGCCCCCAGTGTGCAGGACGACATAAGATTTTGAAACTAAATGCCACTTTTAAATCATTCTAAAGAGCAAGCGAGGTGAGTAGGTTCAGGCAATGAAATTGCAGGTAGCTCATACAAATCAGTCATATTATCCCCATTTGTTTTGGTGATTATTTTACATACAATGGCAGTCTTTACTTTGGGTGATTTCGAAATTCACTTGATCCTCTTGAAAAGGCCTAAAATCAATATGGAGATGTTCTAAAAAAAATCATTAAGAAATGGCCTAAAGAGGCAACAAACCTTTATCTGCTATTATTGTTACAAAACAATAAAATCACCTGTGGGAATGATTGGAGTATTGATTCTTTGGTGACTGATTTTGCTGGTAAGGACCTTTAAGTTTGAAAACCCCTGACAATGAACGTCCCAAAGTTATCTCCTTCCATCTCATCAACCTAATATAATATTGATGATTTCCACACAATATTCTAATTTCAAAATGTTGGAAGAATTTTTAAGTATCACATTGTATCTAAGCCTCTGGCATTCAGTTGTACACAATCCAGGCTGGCTAAAATGATCAAAAAACACACCCTCAACATCCTAATGCGCCCAAACACATTCCAGCGCAAGGCATTTCGAGTTGACACTGCTGATAAAATCCTCATCATGTGATCCTGGCTTGTGAAGGACAGAAAAAGGTAACGCTGAAAAGCAAATCTCAGGTTCTTCGGAAAATAATGGAGTAGTTGCGTCAAACCTCTGACATGAAATTAATCAAAATATAAACAATGGGGACAATCTTGATCACACAAAAAAACATGCTGCTAAAACGAGCGCAAAGAAGTAGTTACACAACACGTACAAGATTTTAACAGCAGTCGTAGAATACACTATGCAAACCCTGCTTTATTTCAAATACTGTGTTTTCTTCAACAAAATACACCTGAGGAACAGAATGAGTACTTCTTTAAATAGCAACAGCACAGCTACTGGACAAAGCTCCAATACTCAGTCACTGTGCATTCAGGGATTATCGTTTTATAGTTGAGACTTTTCTGCTTAATATTTGATGCTGTTTAAATGAAATGTTCTTTATTGGTTTTTACTGTACTGCCAGCCAGATACACATTTAGTAAATCTATTTCAGTGGCTTTTCCAAGCAAGCCGATTGCATCTTTGCCAACTAAAACTCTCTCCTGTCACACACGGCGAAACAAAAGTGATGAGAACAACTTCAGGACAAGGGATCGGATGGGAATTCTCCAAGATGGTTTTCTCACATTAAAAATATAGGCAAAACACAAACTGTCAAGCAGGAAACCTGTTATTCAAGGTTTCTAAATGTTAACTGTCATATGCACAGTACAAAAACGTTTTTCCCTGCACAAGGACATTCTCACCTTGCTGTCCTAACATAGAACAGAGACACAGTAAGGACACAATGCAAATCAATGCATAAGCACAATAAAATGTAAAACTTTGCTATCCAGCATGTGGCAATTAAAAGTGCCACATACCAAAAGTCAGTCCATGAACATTCGGAATTCATTCGAGTTCATAACCTGAACAGAAGTGGATTGGATTTGCACAAATGAAATAACAGGTTGACGTTATTATCATGCCAGTATACTACAACTACTACTACTACTACGACGACGACTACCTGCCAAAAAACCAAAACAAAACCCCCCACCGTGCGGCATCGACTTCCTCACCTTGCTCGCTGAGCTCCAACGCTTCGCAGACACGGTAAAGCTCACCGACGCCGGTCTCCGGGGACGAGTCTGTGTGCAAACAACACAATCCTCTTTGCAAACACTGAAGGAGCATTCACAACAAACTTTGAAGGGGGTGGTGAGGAGTGTGTGTGAGGGGGGTGGCATGCGTGGAGCCACGCTGCTACCTGCGTTAACATTAGCTTGCTAGCATCCCCGTTCAAAAGCGATGCGGAGCTGTCAAAGCGAACAAACTTACAGCTGGACGGCGGAGGACAATTCGTCAATCCCCGCGAACGGTGCGCGCCGAGAGGTCGGCCACCCCCGCGTACACGTCCTGTCACAGCCGGCCGTGAACGCGGCATTTCGTAGTCTTATGTTTGACAGTTACTTGTGACAGACGTGCGCGGAGAAGCCCACTCAACTCCAATCAGTTGGAGCCGCGCACTTCCCGACAGTTTACCCGCAAACGCACCACGGCGTCTGCCCCCGCCGGCCGACCAACTTACTGTCAACAACACCTAATTCCGCCGCGATGACGAAGGAGGACCAGGGCTCGAACAGGAAGCTATCCGGACTCGGTATTCGGCGAGCCAGTGTCGCCATTGCTCCCCCCTTTTTTTCCCTTGTTGCTTCGCCGAGAGCCGTTTCTTTTCCCTCTCGCTCCTTCGCACGGCAGCGGGCGATAAAAAAAAAAAAAAAAAGAAAAAAAGAAAAGAAACCACGGAACGGCGCTGACGTCATCATCGGTGAGCTTCGGCCGCACTCGGGCTCACTCGGCTGGATGGATGGAGGGGGGCGGGGCGGGGCGGAGGACGAGCGACCAGCGAGGAGCCATGGACGAGTTCGAAAGTTCAGCGTGGGGACGGACGAGCTGGAGGTGCGATAGCTGGACCATAAAGGAGGATGAACGGTCTCAATCTCCGGGTTTTTTCTTGTTTTTTTTAACTGGAAAGGAAACTTGAGTAACTGCGATGTGCAATGCAAACCAAAAGCTGTCGGCGTGATGTAATAATGGCCTTCAGTTGTGCAGAACGCGATTGTTTTGACACGAGTTTCAGCGCAGTGGTCAGGCCCTCAGCCTGTTCAGAACTTCAGTGTTTTCGATCTTAATTCTTCTCAGATTCATTTAAAAAGTTTATGGGAGTGCCGATGTACGCCGTAGATAATACATACATACTTGCGTTATGATGTTAGACAGGAAGGAAAATCTTGATTTGTGCTGAGACTCCGAGACTGTTAGCAAACTGGATGACAAACCGAGGCTCAAGAATGCAAACTAAAGTACAGAAACCACACCATCTGGAATTTGTAGTACACATAATTAATCACTCGTGAACTGCACTACTTTTACCAAACACAAATTTTCTCTGAAACATTTTTAATCATTTTAAGATATATGTATATATATATATTTTTTTTTTTACACAAATCCAGATAGTTGTCACAGTGTTACTGCTGTTTAGGTTGTTCAATATTTTGCATCACTTGTTCCTCTTACCCAAATGGGTAGTGACTACTTTCTGGATCACGTGCACAACGTAACCCGGCAGGTGCTTCTGATACAATACATAAACAAAGTTTTCTTGATTCAACATTTATGGCCCTGCATGGTTCTGACGCGGTTATATTCCAGCGATATCCTTTCCGTCCTGCTGTATTTCCCCCAACTGTCATTGCTAAATGTTGTTGTATCACAAATAAGCTGCAGATAATGTGTATTTCCAGATGTGCTGCATGCACAGCAGCATATCTGCATATAGGAGCAATCTTTAATGAATTATGATTTCCTTTTTATCTCTGCTGCCACTCACTTCAGAGGAAGACTGCTGGAGTCGTGTGAGAAACAGGAACTGACTTTAGAAGGAACGTTATGAGAGTTGTCACAAGCTCCCTGTTTCTCTGTGTGTTTGCAAGCAAATTCAGTTTTTCAAGAATTTTGGGGGAGATCTGGGACAGAGCGGATGAAGCCTGTGGCACTACATTGACCTCTTGTGACCAAAAACAGAGCCTGCAACTCTCCTGCACAAGACTGGGTTTATTCGCTATTTTCACTGCTTTAACTATTATTGTTGTATTATACAACTAACAAACCAAAACCATAAACAGACTAATAAAAACTAAATGATATAATATAAAATCATAGATTAGATTATAATGACAATTATTAAATTTTGACGGCGATGATTATTTAAATTCCAATCATGTATTGCTTTGGCTACTTTGAATGCTTTATCGTCACCTTTGTGCAACACAAAATAAAGCGATACTCGCATTTTTTGCAGTGTTTCAGTTTGTCCTATGTAGCACTTTAATTTCGCATTAAAACACCTAACTTTATACACCTCACATATATTTAAGAACTTATTTATTGTAGAGACGGTATCAAACTAAAATGACAAAATGTTGAGAGCTGCACAGACAAGTGTATCACATGAAAACACCTTTTCAGGGCGTTCTTTGTTGTTCACTCAGCGTTACGTCCAGCCTGAAACAAGATGCATGAACGCCAATGATGACGGAACCAAGATTCCTTTGGAGAATGATAGTGGGAAATGGGTGAGAGATTCACAGGGAATCACAGCTCTCAGGCCAGGAAGACAACCCGGGGTTATTCATTTCTGACATTTTTACGCATTTTTTACAGTTTGTGGTTGAATACAATCCTCACGAATCTCAGAGTCACGGTTTTAGACCTATACAGTTCAAAAGAAAAATCACTGAATTAACATTTTCTTTTTTCATTGGAAAAACAATAACAAACAACATGGGTACGTTACGGTTTGTCACTTAGAGAACGCATGTGCCTCGAGTGAACTGAAGTTAAATGAAGTTCCATCTCCGGACTTACATGCCTACCATATCAGAAAGCAACAGACGTAAAAGAAAAGAAATCACGCGTAAACCAGACCAGTTCGAACGTCTGCAATTGAACGAGGAGTCACTGACTGAGCCAGGAGGGGAAGTCAAGAGATGATAACACGGTAAACGTTCCACCAACAGTATCCAATGTCTCCTAGAATCCTGCCCTCTCTCTCCACTCAAGTCTTTGCGAGGGGTCCGAACACTCGGACTCGGAATGTTACGAATATCGTTCGGCCCGTCGCCACCGACCTATTAGAGCTGCTGAGTGTGAAATTAAAAGGTTTGAGTTTGAATCAAAAATTCACCTGATAATACCAGCTGTCACCTCGTGACCTGTGAGCACGCCTGTTCAAATAACATCCAATGATAAAGCACTTGCAAAAGTATAATTGTGACTCAATATAAAACACATTTCTGTCATTCAGTAACCCGACATTGTGGTTTTCATCTTGCTGTTTGACAGCAGAGTTATTAGAGAAGCATTGGGGCGGGAGGAGTAATGGGATGGACCAGGTAACACCGACCGTATACGGGTTCCGGTCGGGATTGGCTTGTCATTTTGGCCTGAGTGAAACTGAGAGGCGAATCAAGACGGGCGGACATTTGGAAAGAACAACGATAAAATTCCTAAATACATGCCGAGGAACCGCCATCTTTTGGATGATAAAGATTTCCAGTGTCACTGGTGACAGGTACACTCTGCACGCTGCTTGTTTTCCATCATTCTGCAGAGTTTTAATGTGAACAATCCTAAAACATGGAAAGCATCTTGCCAGAAATTGTAGAATAATTTGTAAAATAATTTTTAAAAAGGAACTTGTAAAAAAAAAAAAAAAAAAATGAAAAAAAAAAAAGAATAGAAAGAAATCGACAAGGGTGCGAAAGGATTTAACCGTACGCTGGTGTCTTTGTAGAAACGTCCTGACCGACCTCCTCCCTCTGAAGACTGAAAGATTTCTGACATAAGCTGAAACTGTGAATGAATAAATCACAATGTACCGTAAACCAATAAGCAACATGTAACGGTAACATTCATGTCCCAGATGCTGAACGTTAGACTCCTTCATGGCGGTTTTGATGTGTCTGTGAGGTCTTTGTGTCCTCTTGTGGCTCGAGGACAGGAGAGCACATGGAGCGTCCTGGGGTTGGTTGCAGTTACTGTATGGACCGTGGTTCCCCAGGGCGGCGTCTTCTGACACAAACGGCTGGCTACTAGAAATCGCTTATAATAGCCTTAAGTGCAAGATAAAATCCTTCATTCGATTTTTCATTGATGCCTTCATTCTCTTTGCTGCTTATCCTGCAGTCAGGGTTGCGGGGGGCGGAGCCTATCCTGGATCGGTCGCCAGTCGATCACAGGGCCAAAAAAACCCACCATTAACCCTCTCATTCACACGTCTGGGCAATTTCGGGTCTCCAATGAACCTCCTGCGTGTTTTTTGGTCTGTGGGAGGAACCTCGAGAACCCGGAGGAGAACCCACGCAGACACAGGGAGAACGTGGAGACTCCACACCGAAAGGCAGAATTGAACAAGGAGCCTATTTGCCAATGCCGCCCTCCTCCATTATTCTCTACCCCAAATCTCCTGCGAAAATGAAGTGTTTATTTTCGCTTTCCTGCTTTTCATATTACATTTCAGCTAATTAACTTTTTTATTAGCCAAGTGCTAGGAAAATACTAGGCATGATGGTGGAGAAATCCCCGAAACATCAGCAATAAATAACCTAAAATGGGTTTTTCTCTTTTTTTTATGAGAAATAACTTGTCTTTTCTGCCGAAATTCACAAAATATAAAAGGATTCATTGGGGATTGTGACCTGAAAACGATTTCTCCAACACTGAAATTTCCTGCTAACTAAAACTAAAGGATGAAATGGATTGCCCATGTTTGAATTAATATTTGAGGGGGTTTGGTGTCTGCTTACAAAACATATAAAACTGTGCAAAAGGAAAGACCTGTGCAAACATATGGCTTCATTTACAGCTTGTATCGGAAGTATTCAATAAGTGGGTCGATATAATTCTCTTGCCTCGTGTGTCGCAAACTAGCCAACCTCTGTGTTACCCTGAAAACATCGATCACATTGTCCATATTGCAGCACGAAATATAGTACCTTTCATTCTTCAGCTGATGAAAGAAAAACAAAATAACCAATAACCTAAAGGAGGAATAGGAGCAGCTCCAAGTAATAATGAGAAGTAACTGTGAACACCTTTGGTGAACGTCCGCACTGCGACGTGTCATCTTGTTCAAGAAAGCGAGGATAGAATATTTGCTATATAAACTGCATCGGCGTTGCTTTCGCGTTTTGTGCTGCGGGTAAGGATGTGTGTGTTTTCGGGGCTCGCCAAATCTGAAAGAAGAGCTTCTGCCACGATGCGAACGTTTCCAGCTTTTGTATCGACGACCAACCGAGCCATCCACAGAGCATTCGCGTGCGCGTGTGCCAGCGGTGAGTACCGATGCTCTGAATGTGTGCGTGTGTGTGTGTGTGTGTGTGTGTGTGTGTGTGTGTGTGTGTGTGTGTGTGTGTGTGTGTGTGTGTGTGTGTAAGAAGGGGGGCAGATAGCGACTCCTTTGTCAGTGATTGCTTATGGCTGGGTGTGTTTAATGTATAGCGCGGTGTGATTAGATGGGTGCGGGGACCTGCTGCCTTCCAGGTCCGGGCTGGGAGGAGAATTTCTGGGAGTGCCAGCGGGTCTCTTTATAGACGAACCAGGCATTGCCCGCCCACACAAACATGTTGAGGTAGCCGAACACCTGGAGGAAAAGGAACAGAATAAAGCAAATCTCGAAAAAGCAAGCACAAGACACCTTTCACCGGGCACGCCGCGACCTGTTTCTGTGATCGTCCCTACAAAATTTGCCAAGGTCTTGAGACACATTAAGCTGCCGAGCGGAGCGCGGCAGCAGCGTCCAAGGAAAATGAAAGTGTTCTTGCGAGGTGTCTCATGACTGTGAGTCAGGCTGCTTGATGCTTGTGATGCAGCCTGAGAGCAAAGCATAGCGTCAAATGGGCCGATGGAGGCAGTAAGACTAATGTCAGACAGGCAGACACCTTGCTCAAGAGCCGACTGTCCATGGTCGAAAACAACGCCCAAGTTTTGCCGATATTTGTGATATAATTCACTCTTGCAGCGAATCAGGTTTGCATGCTTCATCTCAAATGAATCTGCTGCACATTTGAATGGTAAACAGTCTCCATTTACACTGGATTTCACGTTCACAAACACACACGCACACCGATGGAGGCAGCGCCGGCGTGCTGAACGCAAACTGGGCCATCGGGAGCAATTGGGGGCTCAGTGTCTTGCCAAAGGACACTCTGGCAAGCAGACAGGAAGCGGCGGGGCACGAACCCCCAACCTTATATGTAGAAATACTTAATGTGTGTCTGTGTGTGTGTGTTGTGCGTATGTATGCAGGTATGCGCACACACACACGCACACACACGCACACACACATAGATCAGGAGCACCGGGGGTTTCATGTCTTGCCAAAGGACACTTTGGTGTGCAGGAGGAGCCGGGGATCCAACCGTCAACCTTATACATATGTGTGTGAGATGACACATACATATATATGTATGTGTATGTGTGTGTATAAATATATACACAGATACGCGCAAAATGAAAAAAAAGTTTGTGTGTATAATTATTTTTTCCACCTGAAAAAGCCCCTCAAAACTTTATGAAGAGACTGCTCATGTAATATTTCCATGGCACTGTCATTTATTTGATCTGAAATATAAAGAGGATGCAGAAACTTCAGGCTAACAGGAAGTAGCTGCTGGTAGCAGCGTCCAGGAGAATAATACACAGGTTTGCAAAAATCAGCTTAATCTTTGACTCAAAAGAGTCTTGGCAGTTGTTGTTGCCAGTGATTGGATGCGTTTAACGTGCAACTCATTTGCTGAGTTGGCTTCTGTTTTTTTATCCGTTTCAAAGGAAACGAATGACGGTTGAAATGAATCAGTGCGTTAGTAAGCTTCCTCTCACCACAGAGATGTTGAGGGTCCGGAGGTTGGCGAACTCTGTGACCTCACAGGTGACGTTGCTCCCCTTGCAGATTCCGAGAGTGGCGCCGATACCCTCGGTGCCAGTGGCATCCTTTACGTTTTGCAAACCCTTCGCCCAAGCGGACGAACATACCAGCCACAGGAACACCAGGGCTGCCGTGATGACGAAATCCTGAAAGATTAGACGCAGAAGCTCCAGGGAACGTGTTGTTTGTCTTTTGGATAACAGAAATGAGCACTTACAAAAATGGGCCCGAAATCGGAGTCCTTGTAGACGTGCATGTAGCCCAGGTAGACCAGCAGGGCCACCATGCTGTACAGGAAGCAGACGATGGCGACACCCACGAAAAATTCAGACGACGAGGCAGAGTCTCCCACCATGTGTGTTGCCGTGACGGAGTGGTTGCAAATCGTGGTATTTCGCTCAATAAGCGGCACCTGGCTTAACCTGGAAGAAAACAAAGTTTGAATTCACCAGTATTTCGGTTCCAACTCAAACAATAGCCGAGTCGGCATTTTCACCCTAGGATATTTTTGGTGTGGTCGAGGTATTCGGTGATAAGGCCGGAGAAGAACCACTCACCTGAATGGGTAATGGAAGTCGGCATTGAGAGTTTCATTCTTGCCGTCGCCACAGAAGACCGATATGATGTTCCTGCCTGAGAAGCCACCGCAGCTCCCGAAAGCAAATATGGCTGTGAGCTGTTCGGACCAAAACAAGAAGGTTGGATTCAGGATCGGGAGGACTGGATTATTGGAGGATCTGAAGATATAACATTGAACATCATGCAGGACCACATACATAGAGATTTCACACACAGATCCTGTCCCTCTTGAATGCTCACGAGGTAATACTTTCCAATTCTTTCTTCGGTTATTTTTTCTTTATATAAAAATGGAAGTCTACATTGGGGATTGTCTGCACACTCTTTTTCCCCTGTTCACTGTCCTGCATTTTGAGTGGTTACACTTGAAGTACATATTTAAAACCTGCAACTAACTTGTTCACCCATCAGCACAGTGTTTGCATTGCATTACATGTCAATGATGTGTGACACATAAATGTATGCATACTCCAAAGCAGCTTTCATTCATTTCTATACTGTTTCTCCTGCACTCTGGGTCGTGGGGCTGCTGGAGCCTATCCCAGCTGTCATTGGGCGAGAGGCTGCCAGGCCATCACAGGACTAAGCATACAGACATTTCTCATTCACTTGCATTAGTTTGGGGATTTTTGTATCACGTGTTTTCTCGACCTGTCAAGGGACTACATTTGCATTTTAGCAATTTGCCAAATCTCGCATGTTTACATTTGTATTAATACTAACGTTTGGCAAGAGTGAAAGGAAAGGTGTAGAGGACGGAGGTGAGGAGCAGCCATGGTGTCTGGTTTGGAGACCCTGAGGAGAAGAAGGGAGGGAGAGCTGGAGGCAGTGGAGGTTTCCCTTTTTTGACAGTGAGGAGAATGGAGAGGATCAGGAGTGAGTCCATCAGGTGGACAGCACGTGTTCGATGTTATGGAGATAAAAGTCAGCCTGAGATGGTTTGGACATGGACAGAGGACAGATGGTGAAGATCTGGGCAGAAGAGAGGAGGTTTACTGATGGAAGGAAAGAGGGCAGGAAGGGAGAAGCCCAAAGGACAACAAGAAAGTAAGGAGATTTATGCCAGTGGTCTTTCATGTGGGATGAAACAATAATGATAAATAACATAGATATAATGGTACAGGCAAAAAGACTGAGCAGCTAATAGCTAGCTCAATATCAATGAATGCAAAATCATGTCAATTCCAGGGCCTTCGCTTCCTGCTGGGTTTCTGGGAATTTCTCCTTCTTCTCATCTTTTTTTTTTTTTTACGGTAAGGCAAACAAATGGATCATCGCACTGCAAAAAATGATATCTTTAATCTGAAAGATAATCAGCCGAAAGCCGTTTAAGGAGCCGAACTACAAGAGGGGGCTTTGCAGAGAGGCTGCGCTAATGATCCCATTCAGTTTTGAATTCTTCTCTGCAGGTCAGAGTAGGATTGGATTCAATGAGCAGACCATGTGACTCTTAATACCCGCACATACTTCGCTCTCCCAGACACACTGGCCGCTAAGCCCCGGCCTCGGCAGCTAAACACTGGTCGTAGTATGCCACGGGCCCGCTGAGATTCCCGCTGATGTCTGACGGATGTTGCAATTACCGCAGTTAGGTGGTGGAATGACAAACATTCAAGCGGAGGGACATTTTTGGTCAACGGCGGCGGCGGAGGGGGAAACTCGCTCTGCAAATTGATTCCTATTGCCACAAGAAATACAAACAGCGAGGAGATACAGGAATTACTAATCCCCTGCGTCGGTATGAGGAGGCCGTCCTTTTAGTCAAACTGTTTGCGGGGTTTGTTTTCTCCTGTTTATGCTGAACTGAAAACATCCCTCGACGAGCCCTCCGGCCAGGAGATCTGAACGTCTGTGTGACGCCGCAGGACGGAGGACTACGACAATCGCCGTCTTCCTCGAATGACTCGCCTTCTCTGTCGGACGAAAGGTGGTTCTCATTTGGCGATAAAGTGCATTCTTTGTTTTTGTGACCTGAGGGCTTGACTGTTTTCTCATCGTCATATCATAGATATTAGGCTATCCCGCTCGAGGGCCCAGCCCCATAAATCACGTCTGACAGGGACGGAGATAACATGCGCTCACATCAAAGATTGGTCTTGTGGCGTCCGATTCTGAGCACGCCGTAAAATCGCCTTATTCCTCCCGATGGAGCCAGAAGAAGAGCCGAGTTGTGACTGGAGGGGGGGGGCTTTTAAAGTAGCGACTTCCTGAAGGAAACCAGCGGAAACTGGGTGTATCTCGCTCTCTCTCTTTCTCATGAATTATTTTTTCAGACACGTGATGAAGACGGCTCCAAAAAGACAATTCTTATCATCATGGCAGAAGATCGTCGATCTAAAATACCCCCCTCCAAAAATGCTTTGATTCCAGCCCCGTCAGCACAAACACGTCGGACTCGGTCACTCAAAACGCTGACGGAGAGGCGAACTGACTTTTTTGCCTGTAGCTTCTCACCACAGCAACCACTTCACACACACACACACACACACCTCGAAGCCCCCTTCCAGATGTTTCTCCATATGTCCCCAGCTGCCACTTCCTGTACTTTTTGGCCACACACTCTCACACACACACACACACACACACACACAAACACACACCACTGTAAGCTACTTCTCTCACATTCTTCTTTCACCCGGCACTCCAACACTTCCAAATCAAGGTCACAGCGCCCCGGCGAGAACAACTGCAACCGCCACGCTTGGCTTTTCAAACCGAGCAGGAGAATCACCAGAGTGTCTCGCCGGCTGACAAGCGTCGACCGACTTTGCCGGCGCTGAAGGTTTCTCTTCGGCATCCCAAACATCTCGGAGAACAAATGACCTCCACCAATAAGTATTCTGCGAGGCAAAGCTCTGATTTGCGGGCAGGGCCGGGAAAAACATCGACTAGATCATATTTATATCACATATTGTTCAATTATAACGGTGTCATGGTATTTCCTACACACATATATATGTAGAAATCATGATCAAATTGAATGTAAATGCTATCAGTGAATCTACAGGAGAAAGATTTGTGGCTTCTTTCAGACAAAAAAAAAAGGTGAAATAGTTCCTTTGACTTCGTATGAAGAGGTCACGGAGTCCAGGTCAGCCTGACTGAACTACAGAGGCAGATGTGTGTGCCCTTTTTTTTTTTGGCACTTTGGTTTTTTTCTTCAAAAAGCCAGAGGTAGGGGCCAGACTCTGTGAGGAGGCAGAGAAGTAACCTCGTATTTACCGCACTCCTCCGAAGCAACCTTCCTGTTTACTACGGCCGATGGTATCTTCCAAGGCGAGAAGTAAAAAAAAAAAAAAAAAAAAAAAACAACTTTTGTGTAAATGTCACGCAGACATTTGAAGGCTGAACGGACGAACGTGGTCGTCATGGTAACAGACAGACCATTCAACTTGCGGACTGCATTGCACTTTGACGTATTAGCTTATTAGCCTTCCTCACTGCCGCCCCCTGAGGAAAACACGCAGAACTACAAGCATTATTTAGAATGAAAAGAGATTCGTGCAAGCGTGTTGGGGTTTTTCCGTAGTTTAAAAGACGCACGCCGACGGGAAAGGTTAATAGAAAAAGGGTCGTCTACGTTTCACTTCGGCCTCAGTCTGGATTCGGCAAGTGTCCAATTAAGCGTCGGGCCCGCAGGACGGATGGGGACATTTCGGAAAAGGCAAAGCGGGAAAATGTAATCCAAAATATCATTCTACGTCTCGCCGTGTTGTTTGTCTGATTAGATCACGTTGGCCGTAGTGTCACAATGACGGCAACATTGCTGCCTGTCTCGTGAACACAATGGAATCGAAGGTCTCGTGCTGCTCCAGTCGCCACGCACATAATTGAAACAGTGAATTATTTCGACTGTGTTTTGGCGGTTGTTATCAAATCATGCAACATAATTCCACTGTGTCCAGGAGAATCTCTGAGGCCAGCGGTGCTCGATTTTGTTCAGTCGCACGAATTAAACCTCGATTATCTTGGATGACTTACATCTGAGGGATGTCACAAAGCGCAATTGCATTTTCTCAAACAGCAACGTGATGTGATTGAACAACGCCGAGGAGGTGGTCCGCTTTCCCTTCCGGAGTCCCGCATATCTACCGGGATGTTTTCAGGGACCAGAATTTCCAAGCTTTAAATGGTAAAAATATGTCGGTGCCGTTTACCACCTCGAGGAAGCCGATGGAACCGGAACAGCCGGATGCACCTATCTGTCTCTGATTGGTGACTTCATTGCTCCACAGAAGTGGAACCCGGAATTGCCGGCTAAATCACGTGTCCTCTCCTGCGTTGGGGGTCGACTACTCCGCGGCTGTGCTGAGATGTTCAGGGGTAAATTATTGCAGGAAGTTGTATTAATCTGTAACTGTGCCATTTGAAGGGAGGGGGGGCAGAGGAGTAGGAAGAGGGGTGGACCAGGACCAGGACCAGGACCGGGACCAGGACCGGGACCGGGACCGGGACTAGGGTCCTTCCAGGTGGTTTGTGTTAGGAGTGTGAAATCGAAACGGTGAAAAAAGGAACTTACCTTTTTTATTTTTTTATTTTTTTCTGCACATTACCCTGTGACCACCACATGCTCTACCTACTTTGCTTTTACTCAATTACATAACGGTCTTGTGAGCTGGTCTTTGTCTGGAGGTCTGTGGAGCTCCTTGGAGCTCCATTTTTCGGACAAGCACACACACCCGTGAAGGGAGGGGGGGGGGTTTGGAGGTCCAGAGAGAAAAAAAAAAAAAAACCAAACAAAGCCCCCCCCCCCCCCCAAACCCCACAACC
>CAAKHD010002232.1:75387-88635 GCA_901007705.1 Fistularia tabacaria
CCCTCTTTCCCCAGGAATTCCCCATTTTAAAGTTTTGGGGGGGCGGCGGCGCCCCCAGCGGGGAACACATCCCCCCCCCCCCCCAGTAAAGACGCCAACTAGCAAAGCACGATATCTCAAAACCGGCATCAATGCTTACCTTTTAGATATTTGTTGAGGATATACTGCAGGCCATAGAAGACAGTTTTCTCATATTTGACTTTCCTGCTCTTGGTGGAATCTGTCCTCTTCTCGCGGCACTCGAAGTAGGAGTACACTTTACTTGTGTTGGGGGGATACTGTTTGTAATGTGTTACCTGTGGAGACCAGAGGGAGAACAATTGATATTCATCGCATATGTAGATTTAAAAGGCCTGATGTTATACTGGGCAAACACGCATTTGCTCATTTTTATCTTTGGATGTGAAGGAAGGTTAGATTTGAGAGCGTCTGATAAACATATTTCAATTTCCCCCCAAAGACAGTCTGATAGGGAAATTATATCAGGTCTGAGTATCGTGGTAAGAAATTAATCTCACGGCCTTCAGAGGGGCTTTACCCCCTCCCAACCATGAAACCATATCATGTTATCTTCTGGGGTGTGGGAAATCACACCAGATAATCCAATAATTTCATCTTTTTTCTCTATCACACCGACTCTGCATGATAATGAGTTGGACACTGGCGAAGACTGACAAAATTCATCAGGACCTTTTAACACATTTCAGGCCAAATATTGGGTAGGACAGGGAGAACCCAAGGTCTGGGGTTTGTGACCCCCCCCCACACACACACATGCACACACACACACACACACACACACACGCACATACACACACACACACACACACGCACGCGCACGCACACAACCAACTCCCACACCTAGAACGGTGAGCAGCGAGCAGCCAGATGAGTCACAAAAGAATGCAGTTGCAAACATCCCCTACTCCAACAGCAATTCTGCTGAATGTCACCGTAGGTTCTTTGAATCAACATTTAGGTCAGGTGACACGTCAGCTTAGCAAAGGGACTTTCCTCGGTTGAATGTGATTGGCAACCAAAATGCATCTTGTAAAATACCACACAGCCAAAAATATATGAACATGAAAATGACCAAAACTGCAAAGAAACATCCTGAAACACCAGGTGCACTGCCAGGTGCTGTGCTACTATTTCAATGCTCTAAGTTTACTCATAAATTTAATGGATGTGATCACTACTTGATTTGTAATCCAGCAAATGATAGAAGAATGAGGATTTCAAGGATTCTAATTGTTCATAAAGAGTGTAATTCTCATGATAAGTCATGTCGCAGTGAGATTTAAGATCCAATGACACCGCAGTAAAACTTTACAGCATCAAGGAAGGAGTTCAGACGGCAATAATGCAAATAAAAGAGCCAGAGAATCTAGAGAGACTCTGCTCGTAGGCGGAAAACGACAAAACAACACTTCAGGACCGCTCGCAATAAGGAATTTTATCGAGTTACAGCAAACAAACTAATTCAACAAAAGGACCCCCCCATTCAATCTTGTGCGTGACAGGAAGTGTGCGTGTGTGTGTGTGTGTGTGTGTGTGTGTGTGTGTGTGTGTGTGTTTTTGTGAGTAGAGAGATCCTGCCCCTGCACACACGCTCCCAGGCAGCTAAAACAAACAGATGAATTAATCATTAAATACATAAACAAATCACATGCATTAAACAGGTCCAATCAGCCTCCATCGTCCCTTCATCTATTTTTAGGAGTAATGTAAACTTATCAAATCCCCGTACCATTAACAAATCACTGAAGGTTAATTCAGAGAAAGAATCATTCATAATGATGTAGTCACACATGCACTTATGGCTTTCAGGAAAGAATGGGATCGGTCATACCTCATGGAAAGCCTACTTGGAAGTTACAAAACGATTAAAAGTTCCGGTTCACAAAATGACAGGAATTTCCACTTCCTAAAGGACACTTTTGGGCAACCTTGTCTCTTCATTTCGGCATTAGATAAATTTTATGTAAATGTTCAGATCCTCTGACAGGGGTGGATTTTAAGTGGCTTTCTGAACCAGCATAAACAGTGACTTGCAATAGATTTCCAGGTATGCTGTAAGTTTAAACCTGTTGGGTTCCTCGTACCAGCAGGTCAGTATGTATGTGTTTCCAAGCAATAGGTGAGCTTGGCTTTGGGGAGTGAGCTTCTCTTTTCAATCCAAAAAACAAAGGCCTCCAAGTGTAGCTAGCGTGTATGTCCACGGAGACAAAATGTATGAAGCACCCCTTTCCTTTCTGAAAACAAACATTTTCCCCGCCGCCCATCACGTCCCCTCAAGACATTGTGAGGGGACGAAGTTGTGACATTGTGAATTTAGGATAGGATTCAAAAGGCTGGGTAAAACTCGGTTTGGTTATACCTTTGTTACACTCAAACAACTGTTACGCAGACGAGAACTGTAATCCGAGCCTGGTGTGGCGACGCTAGCGTACCTCATCTTGTAAAGACAAAAGTGTCATCCCATCTCGGCCCATGTTTCGCTGGCCTGCGTCTTCATTATTTGAGCCTCAACTTGAGAAGAAAGCCACATGCAGGTGTGTTTGCAAACACGCATACACCCGTATACATGCGCGTTCACAGGTACATCAACTCTTTGGTATGCCAGGAACAAGATGGACTTAAGTCAACTCGGCTAGGATAGGTTCCAATATTTACAGGAAAACGGTTAAACATATTAGTATAAACATGTTTGTATTCCTAAAAAATAACTAAATAAATACACCATTTATCAATTAATTATTCTTAGATAAAAAACAACCAAAAAATGCTGAAAATGCAAGCAGGTTAAAACTGCCTAATTACATCTTAATCAATCAAAATTTGTAAACATTAACCGATTGTTTAAAACAATTCAAACTTCTAATACACCAGATTAGCAGCATCATCATTTTGACCTCAGTTCACATTTTATCATAGCCTGAAACAAGATAAAAGTTGTTATCGGCCTTATGTCACAGCCAGAGCTTCGACTTGTGATGATAAACCGGCTCAGGACATCTTACAGTGTCTACAGTAAATACTCATTCATGCACTGAGCCAGGCTCACATGTATTGGTGAATGAATGAATGTCCACCACCATGCCAAGTATCTATTACAACTTAAATTGCAATTGCTGTCACAGTCCTATGAGCGAAGGCATGCCCTGCAAAACATTTTATCAATGAACATGATGATGCATGGATGCAACCGCTGTGATAAGTCAGTTTGGTTTTTCCTCACTCCTCCCTTTATTCCAGGATTTTCCCTCCCTCTTTCTGTCCCACCATCCCCGAATGTCACATGACCGCTGTACATGGCAACCCGGCCTGGCAACCATCCCGGCTTTCACTTGCACCCATGCAATAACGCAAGAAAGGATTAAAAAAAAAAAAATCCGGCAACATGGGAACATATTTACCTAAAGAGGAAAGAAAAAAAAAAAAACACACTGCAAAAAATCGTGTTTTCATTCTGGCGTGGACGAGTGGATCCACCCCACCCCCTTCTCCTCCCTTGGCAACCATAACCTAGCTGTGTCACGAAGGTCAATGGGCTTCATTGTAACTTTCGGTTTTGATTCTTCGGATGTGTCGAAACGCAGCGGCCGGGGGTTTAGTGAAGCCCCGGAACCGTTAGCGTCCCGGCTAACATCTCGTCTTCTCCCCTGAATGAGACGGAGCCCATGTGCCGCGCGAACGGAGAACACCGCCGGAGCGTTTGCTAGCGTTCGGCTAATATTAGCATCTTTTTTTCTTTTTTTTTTTTGGAAACATCAACCCTTGTCTTTCTTCCCTCCCCTCCAGCGCTCGTAAGCTAATAAGCTAGCTCATTCAGCTAGGTGTGACTGCCTGAGCCGGCGAGGGGAAAACAGCAGTGGAAAAACCAGTTTATCCCGGGTTTTGACTTCACAGAATGGGATGCAGGATGTGTGAATTCGTCGCTCCTCTCCTCCCCATCCCTCACGCCGATTCGGCCTGCGGGGAGCCGAAGGGGAGGGGGGGACCGGCCACACACGGCAACGCGATGGCCTTGGAACTGATGGTGAAACCACCTTGAATTTATCCATTTTCATCAATCAGCCGCTCCCTTCCATCCCATCTGACACCCCAGGGCGGCATCGCGACGGCCGCTCACCTTGTAGGAGTCCGTCGCCAGCAGTATGTTGAAGTCGGCGTCTCTGTGCTCCATCTTTCTCCCTCGGTTCGGAGTCAGTCGCAGCTGTCAGTGTTGTGTTGCGCGCCGTGCTGCCGGGGACTCAAGCCTGATAGCGTAGCAGAGCAGGGGGGAAGGACGAGGGGGAAGGAGGCGGGCGGTCAGAATTTCGACATCTTTCGGCTCCCTTCGGCCTTTCCCGGAAGCGTCACCGCGCAAGCCAGCCAATCAGGTGCCGCAGGAGCTCCAACAAAGATCCCACATCGACACAAAGATAATCACTCAGCAAAGAAATCGCGACCATACTTTTTATTTAAGTCATGGCAAAATTAACTAATATGAAGACTTTCTCAATATTATATTTTATTTATCGTTAAAAAATAGAGGATTTTACTTTATTTTTCACTTTAGACATGAAGAATTTATCAATATTATTGTATTTATGTTTAAAAAATAGAGAATTTCACTTTACCCTTCACTGTAGACATGAAGAATTTCTCATTATTATTGGATTATTGATTAAAAAATAGAGGATTTCACTTTTTTTCACTTTTATTTTTACCTCAATTTCACTTTCATTTTCATCTGCCTTTTATTTTATGAATTTATCGTATTTTCTACATGTATAGATGTTGGATCTGCTCGAGGATGCTATGCTATCCCACAAAGCTTTTTCTGATTCTGATATCATATATAACAGACCGAGCGTGTATTTATTGGTATAAGGTTTATACTCTTTAATTTAACATTTCCTTTGTATAATTAAGTGGAATTTAAATGTCATCATCAAACTGAGTATTTTGTCTATAATCTAAGGACACAAAAAAGAAAGAAAAAAGTTTAAACTTTTTATCTATTTAGCTCACATACTGTAATAATAGGCTGGGCATTTTCATGCATCCTAAGGTGGTGTTCAAGCACCTGCAGGATTTGTACTGTTCTCCTACACCTGAAAGGTCACACTACAGCAATTATCAATAAAAATCCTATATAAATAAATGTAAAGTAAATAATGCCAGCCCCTTGAAATATTCCTTGATTAATACTCTGCATGAACTCCTCAAACATTTAAAAGTTGCCTTTTTTTGGAGGCAAATAAAATTGTATTTTACATTAGAATTTTTTTTTTCATTTTTTTTTACAAAAGTAGGTAGTTGTTGGGATGATTTCAGTTTTTTTTTAATTTATTTATAGAGGTTGACAACTGTACGTGGACGTCCATCCGAAATTTTAAAAAGTATCAGTCCATCGGCAGCTCAAGCACAGACTTTGTCATCCTCGTCTGGCCGGGAAGGGAATTACAGCAGCACTATATTTAGACAAAGCCTTTACTTTCGTTATCTACAGTGTTTGTTCGCGTAGCAACAACACTTTGCATAAACGGCAGTAGCCTCCTGGCAATCCAGACCAAATGTTTCTCTTCTCTATTACGAAAACACATCGATCTGACAACCATGCGGTTTGCAAGAAGGCGAATGTGAAGTTTTAGTGCGCATGCTCCGCTGCAATTCCTTGTGAAAGTCGAGAGGAAGAAACCCCTAATAAATAGTCACCCAGTATCATCTTCACATAAACAAATTGTGATTTTAATAAACACTCAATGATACACCCCAAAACATTAATTTATGTTGTTCATCACAAAAGAGAATGAAAGTTTAAATAAGATAAACAGAAATGCTTCATTTTTAAGACTATATTTCAATAATAGGAATGATTAAAGTTGTTTTTTTGTCATTGTAGAGTCAAAGTTTCCTTGAAGTAAGAAAACAAACAAATTGGAGTGTATCATCTACTTTGCTGAATGAACCAACCCCCAACATTTTTTTTCATCATCCTGGAGTAATCCATCTTCTGTATTAACATCAAAATATCAAAAAGCAGAAGCAGAAATCTTCAAAGTGTTTGAGATAATCCTGGATTATACCAGTGTTCGTGCTGAACTTCTGATCAGTTTGTGCCGAGCTGTATGCTAAATGATCATTTCAGTGGAGAGACTTTTGTTATCTAATACAACGGCGACTGATGCATGCATGTTCTCTGTCCACCTCAGAAGTGATGTTTTGTTTACATGCTTTTGGATTGTTGAATGACAGAAAGGAGGACAAAGAGTCTGGTCACAGCTCACTACAAGCCTCTTTATAACAACCTAACAATGCAGTCATAATGATCAAGGAGTTTAGGTTCACTGAGCAAGCTGCGAGGCTGACCACAGGGGGGCAGTGTTGGTTGCCACAATTCTCCTCAGTATCCAGACGGGCCTATTTGCAAAGCCTTGCAAGTGAGCAGGTGTATTTGCTATATTACACACACATACACACATACACACATACACACAAACACACACACATACACACAGATACAAACTCACAGGTACACAACAGTCTGCCTCTTTTTAACCACCACGTCTGCACACCAGATAACAAACACTAACCCCTCCAGTCAGACTATACTGAGCTATTTAAAGAGCAAATGAAAGACTCCAGGAGACCCGGTTCTGATTGCACATTGATGCATAAGGGAAAATATCAATTCGGTACTTTAAAAAACCGCCATGGGACGGTCTCAATTATTGGTGCAAACCCGGCACATCCGGCATCTTCTAAGTGTTTTCTCAGTGTGATGTGACTTTGAGTGACACCTGCGTGTTCATGGTTTACAGCTGCTCACGGTGGTTGGACTAGGAGGGGCTGCTCCTCGATGTGGCCGGCCGGCAGTTCTCTCCTGTGCACTCCCTTCTTGTTTACCCTGCTGTTTGTTGATTGAATGTTAATTGAAAAGCTCCAAAGGACAGGAACCCCGGGTGAGTCTCATTGATCTCCATGTCCAGTCCGACTCCTCTGGCAAGAGAAAATCATTAATTTTCACAAACCGCTTTCTTCTTCTAAAAAGCACCGACGTCAACCGAGAAGACAGAACTTATTTTTTACTACTTGACGTGTTATGTTTAAACAGTTTCAAACGAGTTGCGATGCTGCATGGATGGTTTCATTAAATATGAATGTAATTTCAAAACTAAACCACATACATGCTGACATGCAATTTGCAATTTGTGCCTACATTGATGGTATTGCAGTGAATACCCTTAATGCACTATTGGGATTATATTAAATATATTTGTAAATGCTAAGTCAATGATTAAATATGTCCAACTGCATCATCTTATCAATAGCCCAAAACATAAATCATCTCTTTAGACAATGATCCTGAAACGGGAAGTGAGAGATCACACTAGAGAAGCTGACGCTAGGAAATATTTGGCATTTTCACTTGAGAAATTCAATATTAAAAACTTCAAGATCATTGGAGTCAAAAATTGCTCAAGCCCTAAAATATTTTTTGGGGGGGAGAACTTCTGTAGAAACCCAGGGCGCAGTCTTGCAATGTTTTTCGACTCATATTATGGGACTGCACACCGTGGGTTTTCATACTGCACAATAACTGGAGCACGCAATCAGAATGTCATTAAAAAGCTACATGACCATGATAAACTCCCTATGATAAATGAGAAACCACCAACCTAGGACCCAGTTTCCCAGTCCATTAGGACTAGTGTGCAATAGATAATAATAATAATAATAATAATAATAATAATAATAATAATAATAATAATAATAATAAGAAGAAGAAGAAGAAGAATGATAATAATAATAATAATAATAATAACCAGCACTGGCAAGTTATAATCATAATAACAACAACAACAATAATAATAACTATTATTATTATTATTATTATTATTATTATTATTATTATTATTATTATTATTATTATTATTATTATTATTATAACAATAATAATTTTGTAATGAGGTCGCCTCGACACCTGAGTGAGAAGCTTGGCTGACTTCAGCGGGGAGGTGAGATTCCAAGCCGCTGGAGTGATGCCCCCCTCGGCCTATGACGGCGGGCGCCTCGGCGGTGTGATCCGGGGAAAGGGAGGAGCAAACCACCATAACTGCGAGATTACGCGACTGTTCCCTGTGTGAAAAAAATACAAAGAGAAGAAGTTTTTTCTTATTTTTATTACCAGTGGGGGAACTTGCACATTTCTGCTGTTTTCACTTCTACAAACTCGCAGAGACTTTCGGTCACATGATGCCAGGCAGCCCGGAACGACACCATCTGCAAGGTGTCGCCACCTCTTCAACGAAAACAACCAGAGTTCTGCCTTAAAATCAGATATTCTGTCCTGGAAGCCGATCACGAAGTCGAACACATGTTGAAATTCAAGCTAGAGTTCGACCTGCACAGAGACGTGGTGAGAGATCTGCTCGCCAAGGAGGCGGCGGTGTGCAGGGTGAAAGGTGAGGCGTTCAGGTGCTCTCGGTCAGCCGCAATTTGCTGTTTTGTTCTGCGTTGAAGGGGTTAGCGAGCAGCGCTAGCCAACAGAATCCGACTCACTGTGGTTAATAACTTTAAAGAAAACGTGACTTACTTTGTTTGCAAGAAGTTCTAGATTTTTTTAGGGTTTTGACTTTGTTTTCGGAGTCAATCCGCGGGGGGAGCGATCAGGAGTTTTATCTTAAACTACGGGAAATGAACGGGTTCGCGAATAACGTGACGACATTGAATCAAACTCTCCACTTGATACCATCAAGGTCAATCATAAAAACCAAAAAATCCTCTAACCTTCTCCCGAAGCCAAACCAAATAAAAGAAACTAAAAACAAGCAAAAATTAGATTCTAAAAGACCCAGAATACTTGCAATATGAACTGGTCAGATGGGAAAAGGCATCTGACGGATCATGTCCCCTTTCCCACAGAAATAAATGAATAAAAATAATATCAGGGGCTTCATATAACCGTAACTTTTTTTTCCACTGGTTTGACAAAATGTTTTTTATTAATTCTTTTTTTATTTACACTGTTCAAATATCAAAGCCGGGCTTCCCAACCACATGTATCTCTTCAACGGTTGCATGTGCTTAATCTCACAAACAAATGCTTACTAGCAGCCTGCATCTTGTGATGTTTTCAATCCAAAAATATCACGATTGTAGTTTTTCTTGTACGCGTTAACTCATGGAAGCCTTATTAGGTGTACTAAATTACTTAAAATGGTTTGCAACAAGATTATAACAAAATATTTGTCTGTGCACTCCGTTGTTGATGGCCTGTTCGGGGACACAAACCGGTCTGCAGAATACTCCGGAGATTTGGACACACGTATCCTAAACATTGAGAGAGATGGCAGCGTCCTGTACTCCTGGCAGGTAGGCCAACGGCAAATACATTCCCGGGCTTTGATTTCTGGGAATTATACCAGACATTTTTGTGATGAATTAAGTATGCATCATGCACATTAATTAGATTCGATTCAACTTTAGTCATTACACATGTACAAGCACAAGGCAACAGAATATACATACATACATACATATATACATATATACAGGTCATGCATACATACATACATACAAACAGATCATATATACAGTACAAACATACATGCGTACATAAATACAGTACAAACATACATACATACAGTGCATACACAGATACAGACATACATGCATGCATGCATACATGCATACATACATACATACATACACACGTACACGCATACACACATACATACATACATACATACATACATACATACATACATACATACATACATACATACATACATACATACATACATACATACATACATACATACATACATACATACATACATACATACATACATACGTATACATTATGTATGTATGCACAACAGTAGTTCCAAAAAGGCACTGTCCTCTAACAGGGATACCATATTGAGTTATTTGTTTTTTTAATTTTGATACATAATTGTTCAGAAATAGGTCACTGGCTGATCAATATCTTGCTGACAGACATTTACATGAACCTATGTTGAATATGTTTAATTTCTAACTCGCAAACTATTTGTAAATTACTTTCTTTGTTAAAGAAATTCCATGCGTAAATCACCAGTCATTTATAAAAATCACAGGAACGCAGAATGTCCAAAATCATGAAGGATGATACCCCCAAAATAATCTGAAAGTTACTTAAATGTAAGTCAATCTCAGTGAGAAGTTGCTTGAATATAATTTTTAACATTTCTATCATATGTGAACAAAAATGACCTTAAAATAATCCATGAATCACCTGAACATCGACAATGAAATGACAAGAGGAGTAAGATCTACTCACTGCAATGCAAAACTGTTGCGTGATCATCGAATATATTAAGGTTAAAGGTCATATTACTTATGTTTTATGTTAATCATGCTCAGACTCAGTCTGTTCTGTAATATTGTGATTTCTATCAATAATAAGGAAGAGGCTTTTTGGCAAACGTGGCCTTCAGTGTGTTTGCACACTGTCCACATAACAGCGAAGCTGTGGGTAATTCTAAATGGCGAGCAGACGTTCATTCGAATGCTCCATATAAACACATCGTCTGACAACTTTCATGTATCAGTCTCGGTCCTTTGCTGCAAATGCCAGGAGTGAAAAGTTCAAAATATTCCCCGGAAGCCGTTGTTATGTGTACGCTATTCATCATCAAATGGACTCAATAATCAAAAAGAAAAGTCTTATGTTCTTTCCCTGCAATCCTGCTTGACATATTTGGTATTTTCAGAAAACCTCAGGATCCTCGCTAGAATAAAGTTCCGCGTGCTGAACCGAGCTCCTCTGCACAACATGAATATTTAATGCAGACCCACCAAAGAGCCTTTCGGTTTAGGAGGTTAAAGACAGTCTGTGCCATGTGAAGAAAAAATAATCCTGTTTTTATGCCCAAAATTTTATGCATGCCTGGCTGTGCTGTGGGTTGCAGAATCTCATCTTAGAACCACTGAATCTTTGAAAAAAGTGGCGCCTCAGTGGTTTGAGGTGAAGCAGGTCATGCCAGGATAACCAGGCAGGTCAGCCGGGTTAACAGGGAGGTCAAGCGTGAAGTTCCACCCTGATCGTCTTCATTTGGGTTCATTAGGGCTAAACATGTCTGATTTTTCTACACTCTTTCCCTTTCCTCCCCTTTGCTTTCCCCACCTCCCATCTCGCAGGGAGCCACGGGCACCTCCAGAATCGGGAAATATGACCCTGTCACTCAGCAGAACAAGGTAGTGTGTGCCAGGCGTGCATCAATTTTTGATAACTGCCTTCTTTAAAAATGAGGCTTTGATAGTCCATAAGTCATCCCTAAAATGAGCAAGAAATGATCATAATTAGCTTTAAAATCAGCAACTATTTCAAAAACAAAGTGACCGCATAACTTGCAAGAAACAGGCGAAGAAATATTGTTGAAATTACTTTCGCTAGAGGAAGAATTCGCAGACAAGTCATCAGAAATCACCCAGAAATTACTAGAAAAACAGGGAGAGAAGACCTCAAAATAACAGAGAAATTACTCAAGTATTCTGGTCAATTATCAGACTTCTATTTTGAAAGTAGGAACAGAAGACAAATTCCATGTTAACAGGTCAGTTTGTCTGTATAAACACTTCAAATGCAACATTGTTAACCAAGCTTTAGATACCATTTGAAAATGAACTCCTTCATGATGCTGGGGACCAGATCGGTAATAAGCATGGAGATGTTTTTTTTTGGACTTGGACTACATTCAAGCAGATACCGAGATCACAACGTCTCCACGTCTCATGAAAGTGTCTTGTGTGCATCCCGTACCTTACCTAGCTCCTGTACACGTTCGACAAGAGAGTGCGTCTCAGCAGCTGCTCCCTGAACAAGGAGGAGACGCTGTTAGGTGAGCCTTTTGTGATGCACTGATAATGACTTGCCAGCGACGCCGCCTGTTAACAATATTCCTGACCCAAATGCGTGCGGTTTACTGTAAATGAGCCCGTAGCCTCGGCAGCAGGAAGATTTTCCCGCTGCTGCGCGGAGACAAAGGGAAACGAGGCCAGGGACGCTGTTTCGTTTGAAGATTATCGACTGATATGGAGTGAAATGCTACCAGCGAAATGTCCTTGGAAATCAAGTGACAGGATGCCTTATCTTTGCTTTCTGCCCCTCTCAGCTGTCAGCTTGCTGCAAAATACCAGAGGAGTGGAGCACCTCAAACCAAGTAAATACGCTTTTTACTCATACTTACACAAGACGCCATTCCAGAAAGTGCAGGTAATTGTATTCAGATGCCTGTTCTGTTTTTTTTTAAAACAACACGTGCAAGACACGAATAAAGTGAGTGTCAGCAGCACAATGAAGTTCAGCTTCACACGTGTGTCCGTTGAAGGCTTCTGACACAGCATCCAGGATATGACTCACAGAATCTGACCAATAAGACATTTTTGAAAAACTTTTGCCTCACACTTTTTTGGATACCGTCCTGATCACTAATTCTGCTGAGTGCGAGGCCGTCTCTTTCCATTATTGAGCTCATTTCTCGATTATGCTTCTCCATCACTCCCTCCTGGCAGGCTTTGAGGTCATTTTTCGCTGACTTTAAGATCATTCCTTGCCAATGTTTAGTTTTTTTTTCCGCTAAATTTTACAGAATTTATCGCTGACATTTAATGTAGATTCTTGATGATTATCAGATAATTGGTTGTTGACAGGAACAGGCGAATCTCTGCTATCATCAAACTCCACAGTTTTGCATCATCTGTGCTGTCTGTAATCTCTGTCCCCTTCATGTCTTTATTTTCAGTATCCAAGTGCCTCACTCTCCTGATTGAGATCCATCCCATCAATAACACAAAAGTCCTCAAGGCTGTGGACTGCAGGGTCAAAGTCCAGGTATAGTATGAGTATGTGTGAAATGTGTGTATGTTTGTGTGTGCGTGTGTGGACTTGGCTGCTGTCACGCAGGGTTTTATTGCAAGCGCACGCTGATATAGCAGTTATTGAGCATCAGAGCCCACGGAGTGTGAACAACCGAAGATAGTTTATTTTACAAGCCGCTGAAGGCTCTCTGGCCTCTGCCTCTTCCTCTCTCTCATATTTACTTTATCAGTCCTACAGGCCCCAAGTTATTGGACTTTTGTGGTTGATGCCAATAGCGGGTGATTATATTTGCATTATATTGATTATATGTATATAAAATTTTAAAAGAACTGTTTTCCCGCTACTAGTTTTATCCCCCCCCCCCCCCCCCCCAAAATTCAAAAATTTGTGTT
>CAAKHD010002232.1:88655-100257 GCA_901007705.1 Fistularia tabacaria
TTTCATTATATTTATTATATTTATATAAAATTTTAAAAAAACTTTTTTCCCGCTACTAGTTTTTTCCCCCCCCCCCCCGTCATCAAATATCAGAGACTTGTGTATTTTCTGGCCCCACGGCCGTAACCACTCCGTCACTTTGCTGCCACACATTTGCTAAACTATTTAAGGGCTGCATTAAATATGCAGGCCAGCCTCTCGATGTGGTTGCTGCCATAAATCATCCCCTCGAACCTTTACCGTGGTGTGTCTGTTGGTTGCTCCACCAGTTTCTCTATTCGGAATGTGACAGGAGATCCGTGTTGGAGAGCCACCTGCTGCTGCTGACTGAAGATGGATGTGAGTCTTTGTGTTCTTTGTGTTCGACTTCCTCTCCCGCAGGTCTTTTCATCTGCTTCAAAAAACCCAAAACATGATGAACGGACCGAGCTAGAGCCCACGGATGAATTCACCGTCACTGTTTATGCGAAGACATACTCGTGTCTTTGAGACACACAACGTGTAATTATTGTACTGTCCTGCAACGACACACTCACCTGCTGCAACTCACTTAGCCTTGCGTTAGCCTTTAGCATTAAGGACATCAGCATGCACCAGCGTCCTGTGTTTTTCACAGATGAAACCAGCAGAGGGCGCCACTGCTCAGTCAGACTACATGAAGATGTTTTTTTTTTGTTTTTTTCTGGTGGATTGTGTTTCAGATGTGGACCTGTATCACGTTCTGCTGACAAAACACGAAGGTTATAAAGTGGTAAGTCAGACTCTTCAGTGCATTCTGGGTTATATTTGGAGGGAAGTGTCTGTCGATACCAGCCTCGGGTTAACTATAAATTGCACAGAGGACTAAAGATCACTGAGCATTGCACTATTTTAGATGCTTAAATTCTTGCTAGAAGTCCCAGTATCATGGAAGTTGGAAAATACCATATATATATATTTATAAATCTATGTCACCTAATATAAATGATGCATTCTATAGCCTCATTCTGAATCCATAAACTCTTCGCATTATCCTCTCGGGGAGTGTTAAGAATTCATGTAGTCTTCAAAACTGCCTATCAATGTGTTCTTGTGAAACCAGGTGATGGCAAATCCTGAGCGTTTGTCAAAAACCGCCGAGAGAATAGTCGAGGACTTCTGCTGGGTCCAGTGGGATGGACGCGCGCAAAGACTCTACTATCTCACGCGTTCGGTAATCCTCTTTGAGGCTTTACAGAAAGCAACGCGTTGACCTTCATCTGCACGAAAGCATCTCACCCAGGAAGGATGGACTGAATAATTGCAATAAAAAATCATCTCACGTATTTGTCACAGGAGAAGTTCCTGCTGCGATGTGTGCAGTTTTACCTCAGCCGTAGCTGTGAGACAGTGGTGAGTTACCCTGCCATTTGTCACCTGTCAGAGCAAATTTCATTAATACGGCGTCAAATCACAACCCTGTTGTCTGATGACACTCTCCGTGTGGAGCAGGTCTGGACCACCACTCTTTCAATTATTTACAGAAACCCAACATTCCCCCACAAGCCAGCTTTTGGCGAGGAAACGTGCTTTTTACCAAGGCAGAAACCTCACCTCTCCGGCTCAAAGTGGGCGGCCCTCTGCCTCGACCGCTTGGGGTCGAACGACAGAGAGCAAGAGAGAGGGACAGACTCAGACACAAATGATATATTGCTGCTAATACCAGTAGTGCTTCCAGTTATGTGGTAATAGGAGAAAGGCACAATAATAACGAGTATTCACAAAAAGAAATGACAATGGCGGTTGCCCGGCGACATGCTGCAGTAGATCGAGAAGACATGGGCTTTCTCTCATGCACTGAGGAGGGGATGAGTGCAAACAGAACAGGACGGAGGGAAGGAGTGAGAAAAGTGCCTCATGGGACTGTGTCTTTTATGGTCTTGAATGAGAATCCAGTTATTACAGCGGTTATTACAGTGCGTAACAAGCTATTGTTATCCAACAGGTGGAGCTGCCGTTAGAGCTGCCAAGTGACTCTTTCCGCACAGTCAAGTAAGACGATCATTTTTATTTTGTTCAATACTTGGTGCACCTCTTTGTGTGGGATGAAAACGTAACGGCAAATAAACACCGAATGAAAAAAGAATCCTTGAATTATTTGCAGGCTTTTTGAGTCCTTCAGTGTTTGTTCTTTTTCTCTCCTGCTCACCAAATAATCTGATATTTTACTTAACAGGTTTGCAAATCTTGGTTTTGATCATTATCACGTCGAGTCTCCGGAGAAGGAGTGTGTTAGGATGCAAGTGCTTACGAACAGAATAGGTAATACATATGCACGTATGACATCTAACTAAACAAGACATGAATAAAGGGTTTTCTCAGTTCTGCGGCTAATGTCGTTCACTTGTCTTTTCTTTGTGTTTGTTTTTGTGGAAACAAGAACGTAAGTCCCGCGGGGCCCACAGGCCATCAAACAGAGCACGGCACGAAATCGAAATGATGCAAGGTTGTGTTTTACCGTGAAATACAAGTCCACGCGTTATGAGAAATCAGCTGGATAACAAACACGGGTGGGGGGTGTGGGGGTTTCAAATGAAATTAGGGACATGAGAGACTTTTTAAGACTCTGATCTTAATAGAATTGAAAGCGTATCATGATTATTCATTTGCATCTATGAGCTGATTGCAATTTGATTCATAACTTCTGAATCAATGAAGACATCTTTTTCCCTCACTGGAAGTGACCATCATAACAACTCACTCTAATCGTGTGAACGCCGCGCTAAACCTTTTAATGACAAGTGTCCGACGCCCGCAGGAAGCATGTGTGTGTGCTGGAGCCAACCCCTCTGTGACAGACGGGAAATGATCTACACTGTGGTTCTGGTCCACAAAGGTCTGTGTGCGTGTGCGTGTGTGTGTGTGTGTGTGTGTGTGTGTGTGTGTGTGCCGTCTATTCAAACTGAGCAGCACCGACCACGCGCGTCCTGCTAACTCCGCTGCTCTGTCCATCCACAGGCTGCAGCAAGACTTTCAGGGCGACTCTGGACGGTGACCAGAAAACATCACAGTTGCATCCCCTCTTCATTCCTACAGGTCAAAACACACACACACACACACACACACACACACACACACACACACACACACACACACACGCACTACGATGAATTCGAATGAGCTATATGTAGGGGTTCTTAAACTCGTGACCCACAAAATCTTTGAAAGCTGTTGAGGCATACAAATGTTTTTATGTGACACACACACCCACCCAAACACCCACCCAAACACACACACACACGCTGCTTACTGCATTGTGGACTTTGGTGCTACACAAATCTCGTGTCAGACTCTTTTGACATTTTACTTGATTACTGAAAACGATCCCAGATCTTCCAGACTTTCCGAAGTCCTCCATTAGACTCCAAAACACGTAGATCCTGCAACAGAAACAGAGACATCCAAATACAGTGTGAAGCCTCATTCAGACTAATGAAGTCCGGTGTGCTGGCAGCTCCCCGACACTCACCGTCGCTCGTTTATTTTCCTAAGTAGGTTACTACATTGTGGTGTACCTGCACGGCTGCTTTCTCCACTGTATCAACACCAGGCAACAGGAGATGCTCTGCCATTCCCTCTTTCTCTCTGGTGAGATTGTGTCTTTGCAAAGAGGATGTCTTTGTATTTTTTTTTCTTTCTTTTCAAGCCCGCATAAACCTCAATCCCGAGTGTTTTCAAACCTTGTCTGTGTGTCTCTCTCCGTTGTGTTCAGGGGAAGCTGTGAACTTGGGCCTGCAGTCAAAGTCAGACAATATCACGGTACTGCATGCGGAGGAAGAGTCGAGCACAGCGCTGCTAGACCTGACCGGAGGGACGATCCATGCTGCTGAGCTGAGCTCTGCCTACCTTCTGCAGATACTGCACACAGACAGGCATTCACGGTCAGCATCACTGTGTTCATGCACTAACAAAGGAGTCACGTCCTCCCGGTTGGCTGTGCACAATGGACAGACGTCCACGACGTTGGTAGTCTAACATCTTCTAATGCGAGTGCCATAAACCCCAACATGTTTGCACGCTCACTACGTTATGAAACCTTTCAGTCTGAAGATGGTTCTTCTGTGCAAATACACACGCACTCATACAGAATTCATGCACTCATGGTTGTAGGGGGGCTGGGGCCTACGCCAGCTGTCATTGGGCAAGAAAAGGGAGGTCGTCCGGGACCGGTATCTAGTCAATCATATAGAGACATGCAGCCATTCACGCTCTCACTCACATGTCATCTTGAGACACCCAACCATTCACCTTCACATTCGCACATTTTATAGAGACAAACCTGCCATCACCCTCTCATTCACACGTCTTTTAGACATTCAACCATTCACCCTCTCATTCGTTAGTCTTGTAGAGACATACAACCATTCACCCTCACATTCACACACCTTACTGAGACACAAGATTCACCCTATCATTCACGTCTTATAGACGCGTACAACTGTTCACTCTCTCATTCACCCTCAATGTGCGGGAAAATAGCGATCGCCGCTTTATTTGTTCATAAGATGACAAGCAAACTTTTTGTGCCTACATTAAATGTGCATTTTTCATATTCACTGTTTCTTTTCTGTTTAAAAGTACATTTGTCCTGCATCTCACAAGGTGTTCCAGTAATAAGGCTGACCCCCGCTCGCTGGCCGCCCTCCACTGCCTGCTGGTGTCCATGGGAAATGACCCCAGCCTGGAACTGAAGGTACGGGCAGACGCGGAAATAGCTGCGGGGAAGCAGAAACATTTGTTTTAAGTGAAATTCAAAAGAGATTCTTCCTCATTTGACTGTTCCAATGCACCTATAAACACGGGGGAGAAGTTCTCTTTGTTTCATTTTCACAAATGTGTCAGTGTATTGAACGTGTGGAAATGTCTGACTCATGCGTGGCCAGCTGTGAGTAGAATTTAGACCGCATGATTATCTTCCCTGAGCACCACTTTAATTATATTGCCCAGGTATAAAACGGAGCACTTCCTCTTCCTATTTCCCGATATCTCGAATCTACTCCGCCTCAAAACGACTTTTGAGTCACAGATGCTGAGCAGTTCCGGGAAACTCTCCGCTCATCTCCGTGCCAACATCCCACCGTCGTCTGCACGGCATCGCTATGTTGTTAGCGGAGCATAAAGTCAGCTCGTCTCGAAATGACTATGTTTCAGAAAGTGAGTTGACATAGAAGGCAAGGGAAGGATGAGACAGAAAATAAATGGAAGATCCCACGCTGGATGGGGGGAGAGGGAATGCGTTGCAGCGTGAGCGCGGTAGGTGTCAACCTTATCCTAAAAGTGAGCAAAAATGGAAAAAAAAAAATGAATGGACGGTGATCAGATAAAACAATTCTGTGACTCAGACTCCGAGAGGAGCGTAAATAAAGTAAGACGTTCGAGGTGCTCAGATGAATCGCAATAAATTAGCCCATGAGAGTTCCGGTGACTAAGCAGCCTCATTAATGCCAAACGTCGGACGACCCATAAAAGTTTTGTATTCTTTGTAGACTCTGTTAATGGGGGCAGAAACGCACAAAAACAAATGGCTCCAATGAAGGTTATTGCTAAATATTACTGTTCCCGACAAGAGAAGATGGGCTCCCCATTATTTTACTCGCATTTACTTAATGTGACGGTCGGTCTGCCCACCGAATCCATCCAATAACACACATCGGTTTCGGCTTCATTGCCAAACGAGCCGCCTTTTGAGCCATTTGCGCTGCCATCTTGGGTCGGTGATATCATTTGGGGAGGTGATTGGCTCCTGCAAGATGAGTTTCCATTAATCAGATTTCGTATTAAAAAGATTAGAGAGAAACCTTTTTTCTTTTGGGCCGTAATTATTGTAGACAATAAAAGCCAAGAACTCATTTATCAAATTGCGTGAAAATTACAATTAAACCTTAATTGCCGATCGCTCTTTTATTCTCATAGTGATTGCTTTAGAAAATAATCAGAAAAACGCCTTGTGCAATTGAGAAGGAGATTATTATGAGGAGTCGGGCAACATTGAGATATTTTCCTTTGGGTATTAGAACCTAGAAAGTCATCGAGGCTGACGCAAACACGACGTCCGGCCCTTTTATACCAAAAATGAAATTAAAACAACTTGTACAATCACCCGCGTGATAACAAATCTGGGAACCGCTTAGTTCATTGTTATCGGACAGAGCTGAGCTGTGCTGAGGTGATCCTGTAGGTCTTGGCAGGAGGTCAAATATTTAACAGTGCTGGAATTCCTCTCCCGTCTTTGTTGTGATATGGCGTTGGTTTTTGGGTGTTTTTCTGGACTACAGATTATCGAGTGGCTGTGGGACAACGTCAACCCCTTCGAGTCCTTCGACCAGATCCAGGAGTTCATCCTAGGTGAGTGGAGGCCATTGCAGGGGCCGGGCCGTCTCCCCGCGACCCACTTCTTCCCCTCTTCTCTTCAGCTGCCCTCTTGCCCCCGATGCCTCCTCCCATCTGCAGAGAAGTAAATGAAATCCAATTCGTCCGTCGACTCCGTTTGCCTCCCAAACTTTTTCTTTCTCGGATCCTTGTAGCCGGCATCCTACGCATGCCTGCAGAATTGGAAAATATACTCCGGTTGTCTGTTTTTTTTATTAATTTTAGACCTGGGAGACTCTTGCTTTGTAGAGCAAACATGGTCCCAGTCAACTAACAGTGGCTCATTAGTATGTACCAGTGTGTCTATCCCACATTCTCACAGAGGCAAAACACATGATATTCATATTAAGAAAAGGAGTCTTCACCTGGAGAGAAGATTGGGAACCGAAGCATCTCGCCGCTTTTGCTGATCGAATGAAAGTTGCGAAATAAATTATATTTACATTATTTCGCGATAGCAACTAAACGCTACAATTACAGCCTGTATTAGATATTTCCTTGCAGGAAAACCTGCCATCAATTTCTAAACACTCTGAGCCGTGGTGTACTATTGCAAATTTTTTGGGACTTCCGTATAAAGCAGAATCTGTGTTTTGCGCCCTCGCTCCTGCTTCACTTGCATTTGGGGACTCTATACGAGGAATAATTATCATTTGGACTCTCTGCGAGCAGGAGGTAAGCTGCGTGAGCAGAGTGTAATGGGCTCTCTTCGAGCATCCGAGCATGCCTGAGAACAGGAGTGGGCCACATTCAGGAGAGCAAACGCGGAAGCCGGCTATTTAAAACGGCTAATAACGTCTCAAACAGGGATCGCAATCATGCGATAGTTAAACAAATGCCAATTAGAGGGAAATTTGTGTGATGGATAATGAGGGGAAATAATGAAACGCCTAATGTGACCCCGGCAGACCCGATCTCTGTGAGTACGTCAGACGGTGAACTGTGTTGCTGCGATAAAGTGTGATTACATTAGCGGAGTAAAAACAAAAAACCATTAACCTGCACTCTCTTTGCATATCAAAGTGATTACGATGGAACAACAGCCGAAGTGGCTCGTGAAAGAATCCCGAGTGACTGAATGACATATCTGTGATCTCGGTCTCTTGTCTGTCACTCACAGCCTCCCTGTACAGCATAAGCTATGAGAAGTCCCTCACCCTGGATAATCTTCTGCCTTATTCCTCGGTGTTTGACAAGAAGGTAGCCCACACACACACACACACACACACACACACATGCAAAGAGACAAGCAGCTTCCGCATGCACTGTGCATCTATGTACTATATACTGGACGGCAATTCCCAAATTTAATTTGAGCTGCATTTAATTGCAGCAAATATATCCGCTATATTCCTGCAATTTAAACCTGCACAAGTTAACAAAAAAAGTTTCGGACTCAAACAAATACAAGGACTCTGTACTTTTGCAGACCCCGACTCATTTTGGCGTAGTTTTCCCTGTCGTTCAAAAGAAGAAGAGAGACTTTCCTCTTAAATGCAATGAAAGGAAATGGATTTCTCCATGGGCGGATCCAAATGACACTTTAGGCTTTGTGTAATTGGCAAATATGACTCGACTACATAATGGAGGCAAGTGAATTAGGGAAGAACCAGCTAGGTGATTCAAAGCCTCCAGGCCTAATTAGTTTTCCGGAGGTGCATTCAAACAGCCTCCCCGAAATCCAGTTTCCCTTTTTTTTTTTTCTCCACTTTGTAGAAGGAATATAAGGATGAAAAAAAGCCCCGAACACAACAGAAGGAGAGGGTCTGGTTGACTCACACACTTACAAAGACAAATGTGGGAGATACGCTTTCCACCTGTTGTGACTTTGGTCCGTAAACATCGCTCCAAAGCTTTTTGAAATGCGTTGCACGAATTAAAAAAACGTAAGAACCGGAGCACTGCTGAGTTGTTTTCTATTTTTTCTTCCCCAATATGGGCTTTATATAATTTGAAGGTTAGTAGGACGTTCCTGACATAGTTTCACTTCACACGCACACTTGTATATACGTTAGTGTGTCTTGCATTCTAGGAGGTGCCAGCATTCCTGTTGGAGGTCCCAGGTGTGTTGTGCACCACCGAGCTGCACACTGAACCTGTCTTCAAAGGGAAGGTAACATATTTATCAGTTTTAAAAGCACATTTGTCACACTAAAAGTCCCCCGCGGGTAATTATTGTGCAGGTGAGAACTAAATGTGGAGCCCCCCATTTCCGTCCTTGTTTCCTTGTCATGTACAGAAATCTAAAGCCTGTACTTTTTCTTGTTAATTTGGTGAAGTCAAAGTGCATTTCTTACACGGCATATTATACATTCAATTAAAGTATTCGGAATAAACTGTCAGAAAATGACGGCGTGCAGCAGTCGGTCGCCCCTTAAAGAGGCATTTGTATGTAAAACAGTCTGATTTTGAATTTACAGCATAAGACACAATTCTCCTGGCTCACAATGATACTTTTTATGGCGGTGTCCTTGCTGTGTCACCGTGGTGTTTTTGTTTGGTTCCGTGTGTGTGTGTGTGTGTGTGTGTGTGTGTGTGTGTGTGTGTGTGTGTCTGTGTGCGCGCACGCCCCCGTACACAGGCGAGCAGTCTCCAGGGCTTTTGGTCGGAGCTGCAGTGGAACACAGAGAGGACGAAATATCTGGAAACAGTTCCCAACTGCAGATACAGAACTTCATCCGTACGTGGCGCCTGGAATAAACTGGTGGGTTTTTTTCATTTTCACTGAGGATCTCATGTGATCCCACCCACATGATCTCAACCATCTCATGTGGGTGAAATATTGCAGATCAATGAACGGATGCTGGCTTCTGGACGACGCTAATCTATGCGGATAATATTAAACTGTGTGTCTTATACATGATCCATGATGGATTTTTGATAGAAAACACGTTCAGAGACTCCCCATGATTTAATTTCTTGTTGCAGTGGTCTGAGAAGAGTCCATCCAGCTCTATGAGTCACGTGGAGGAGAACGCCAAAAAGTAGGTCCGCCTCCCTCTGGAGCTTTGTGAGGAAAAGTTCAGCAGACACACCGTCTTGAGAAGCTATAGAATGATAGCGCGGCTGTGCCGGGGAGATTGATCTAATGAGACGCTATAATTTCAGGCCTAAATCACCGGTCGGACAACGGAGTTGTGAGAGATGATTAACTCTGGCGCCGTGCTCAGGCAGCGTGTGCTAATGAGTAATATTAAAGATGTAGGTGTAATTACGTGTCACGTCCGCTTTGGGGAAGACATTCAATTTATTCACTTTAACACTGACAGCAGGAGACACCTCATCGCAGTCAGTTCTTTAGTCCTCCAACAGAAGTCTTAAGGAGATGACATGGTTTCCCCGGGAGTGTACAGAGCTGGAGATTAGAGATATTCAACTTTGGTCAGGAACGCTGCGAAAGATACATCACCTGAAAAAGTTGGTGACGAGTGGCAGAAAGTAAAGAACATGCCGACGCTCATCCACTTCATCCAAGTCAATGGGGCGGGATGCAGCTGTCTGTGGACGAGCCCACGAGCCCACGCCGCGGAGCTGACGGTGTCCCCAGGGGAGGACGTGGGAGAAGCAAAGGAGATGACAGCTGAGGGAGAGTAGCTACCAACTGAAAACTTATGAGAAGGACTCCAACTTTGCCAGCGATGAACTCTGAAGGAGACGAGAACCTGAAAGATAGTGCAACTCTTGGGACGCCACCCACCCACCACCCAGGCCTGCTCAGCCTCGGCCCAGAAGCTTCTGAAAAAACAGATATTGTGTCCAGAATAGAAGCTCAGACTGTAGAGAATTATGAAATTACCATCTAACCCAGCTCTTCTATCATTAACACATGATAACACATGGGATTATTCTACTACACTATTGAACTATCAATTCCCATATTTTTTGCAGTTAGCAGAAATTGTTAAATTTGTTGTCTTTTTCTAACTACTCAGATTGCAGAATCATTAATTTGACCCGTCCTGAAAATTTGCAAAAAAAAAAATAAAAATAAAAATAAATCGGAAAAAACTATGTCTAAAAACAAATTAAAAGTTTATTGGAACAGCCTGCTTTTGTCCTAATTGGGATGAAAAGATAAAAAAAAAAAAAAAAGAAAAATCCAAAAGCTGAAGCTAGAAATAGCTATAATTGAAGTGATAATGGGCAAAATTTCTTTACGTGCATGAATGCACACATACTGCAGCTCTGCTGGAGGTGGTGTGGTTACTGAACGGAACAATTATTTTGGAGGTTAAGACATTTTACATTTTTTGAGAATCCCTGCCCCGGCGGAACAGCGACAGAAAAAAAACCCCCAAAAGAAACACAATACAAACTATCAGCCTCCTTGTTTTCTTATCCTCCACTCCCCACCAAAAAATGAGAGCTTTTCGGCACATTTCTCGAGGCAATCATCTAAAAGCCAATGGAAAGAGAAACAACAACTCCCTTTTGCAAAAACACACAGCTGTGGAAAAACTATGCAAAGCCAACGGGTTTCCTCATGTGTCCAATCAGGAACATGGAGATCATGTCCGTGTTTCACTGCGAACAACCTTCACATCCCACCCACGGACTCTGGATGGATGGATGGATTGATGGATAGAGAGGCAATGGTGTTTGAGGATGTCGGCATGGAGTGCAGGAGATGTTGCAGGTGCGAAGGATGTCGGAAGGGCGGGAGACATTGGAGGTGCAGATGTTCGAGATGAAATGGAGATGTTGGAGATGCAGGAGACATTGGAGGTGCGGATGTTGGAGGTGAAGGGGAGATGTTGGAGGTGCAGGAGATGTTGGAGATGCAGGATATGTTGGAGATGCAGGAGATGTTGGAGATGCAGGAGATGTTGCAGGTGAAGGGGAGATGTTGGAGGTGCAGGAGATGTTGGAGATGCAGGATATGGTGCAGGAAATGTTGGAGGGGCAGATGTTGGAGGTGCAGGATATGGTGTAGGAAATGTTGGAGGTGCAGATGTTGGAGATGCAGGAGATGTTGGAGGTGCAGGAGATGTTGGAGATGCAGGAGATATTGGAGATGTTGGAGGAAATGTTGGAGGTGCAGATGTTGGAGATGCAGGATATGGTGCAGGAAATGTTGGAGGGGCAGATGTTGGAGATGCAGGATATGGTGTAGGAAATGTTGGAGGTGCAGATGTTGGAGATGCAGGATATGGTGCAGGACATGTTGGATGTGCAGATGTTGGAGATGCAGGAGATGTTGGAGGTGATGGGGGGG
>CAAKHD010002234.1:3131-15013 GCA_901007705.1 Fistularia tabacaria
ATATCGTGATGTGACTGGAGTTCAGACGTGTGCTCTTCCGATCTCCTTCATCCGGGTACAGCGGCAGGATTCGCGGTACCCGGATGAAGGGGCTACCATTTTAGCCTCCCCCCCCCCTTCTTGTCCTTTCTCTCCCCCGCTTTCTCTCTCTCTCCCCCCTCCCGGTGCTACCTGACAGGCTCCCGGCGTAGCATGCTCACTCCCACCGCCTGGAACTGCGTTTAATCCGCCCGGCTAGCGTCGTCTCCGGGCGGGGGAGGGAGACGGACCGAGCCCTCGGCGTTCAGCTGAACGCAGCCGCGGCGGCATTCCGGCCACAGTCCAGCGCCATCTTGGAAAAATACCCCAACAATGACGTCACACGCCCCGCTACTCGCGCGGTGTTTTGATCCGGCGTGTCTGTGCCGCAGCGACACCCAGCGGCCGGACTGTGTAACCGCAGCGGGAATTTTCGCTCCCGTTCGCCCCGGCGGAGGGGCGGGGCAATGTTATTATCCATCTGCCAATCAAAACTGTAACGCAGTGTCATTTCCGGAAGCGTAGCAATGTGCAGCCACAGAGGGTTACGCTCAACAATATAGGAAGCTGTGACATAAATTAGGAGTGGTGCAGTTGTTAGCGCTTACGTCTCACGGTGAGAAGGTGCCCGGTTCGAAATCCTTTGTGCGTTGAGTCTCCATGTTCTCCCACGGTCCAAAAACGTGCAGGAGGTTCATTTGAGACCCCAAATTTTCCAAATGGTTGTATGTCTCTATAATAGACATGATTAGCTACTATTTGGAGAAAAGGTCAGAGAAGCCGGACTGAGAAGGTCCGGTCATGTACAGAGGACGGATGGAGAATAGATTGGTAGACGGATGCTGCAATTGGAGATGCCAGGTAGGAGGTCTAAAGGAAGACCGAAGAGAAGATTTATGGACGTAGTGAGAGAAGATATGAAGTTAGTTGGCGTGAGAGGAGGACACAGAGAATACGGTTAGATGGAGAGGGTTGATTTGCTCTGGTGACCCCTGAAGGGAAAAGTAGAAGAAGCTGCTGATTCCCCCCAGGGTGACCCCACTTGTCACCCAGTGACAGCTGGGATAGGCTCCTCACCCCTGTTACTGTATATTAATGAATTAATAATTTAATATACAATACAACTGCTTCATATAAAATCATTTTTCTTTAATTGCAATGAAATAGAAAATAAGTCGGAATTGATTTCTGTGGTTTGAAAAAAAAATGGAATAAACAGTATTTAGAGAAAAAACTAAATTTTTAATGAAATCAGTCAGACAATGATGTAAACTTCTTTTTTTTTACAGTATATTACAATATAAACACAGGATGCGTGAAATTCACAATAGGACTTGAAATTAAATCTTCAGCTTTTCACATTTGAGTCGCAAAATGTTCAGGTCGATTACAGGTTCCCTTCTTTTGGGGTAAATATTTGCCTCTCTGACCTGATTATTTCGCGTTTTTTGTCGGCGCCCGCTTTATCATCGTGGTAAACCTCGCACAAAAGGCTCGACGATAAAAACATCTTGTATCGTAATCTTCACGTCGCATAGCCCTCATATTTTCACTCTTGGAAGGTTCTCCGTCCCACCCGACCAATAGCCTTATCAGCTCTGACTCATCGCTGTAAAATGCTACAGACCTTTCTCTTTGGGGGGAAAGGGGGACCGAGATGTTTTGGCTCCGTAATCCATCTGACTCGTCGGCGACTCAGTGAGCCGGCACGCACCGACTCTCCTGCTCCCCCGATTGTCGTAGCAGCTAACACAGCGGCACTTTATGAAAGCAGGGATTTCAGGTGGAGGTCTGTCGTTGGCACGAAGTTTGACCTTCTGGAATGTGTTTTTTCTCCTCCAACACTAAGGCACTGGCGCCGTTGCAGGATCCTCGCCACCTTCGTCATTTGCGGTTGGATTCCTGCTCATCATTGTGGTTTTCGTCATTGTCGTCACGCAAAAGGGGCTGCGGAGCAAAATAAAAGCCTGACTTGTATCACTGTGGGAACCAAAATGGCGGCCGGAGAGACGTCCCTGAATGCGCCGTCGCCTCACCTTGTTTTCCAGCACGCGGCCGTGGGTGGGGCTCGCGAGCTCCTCCAGTGTTTCGGCAGCCGGCCTGCTGAGGGTCTCGGGCAGCAGCAGCACCAGGCAGCCCGCCGACAGGCCGCTGAGGCAGAAGACGGTGAAGGGCATAGAGCTGTGCAGGGCGCGCTACAACACAAACACAAATATACTTTCACTCAATCAGAAGTTGCAGGTATGAATCTGTAGGAAATTAAAAAAAAAAAAAAAAAAAAAAACCAAAATGAGACAAACACGCACTCACCATGGAGGGTACGAACGGAGCGAGAATCCCCCCGACCCTGCATGACATGGAGCACACGCCTAGACCGGCATTCCTGAAGCGTGGAAACAGGTGTGCTTAAAAGCCGACGGCGGCGACCCCCCCCAATCCCTCCGCACGCCCGGGTCACCTGACTACGGTGGGGTAGAGCTCCGAGGTGTAAACGTAGACGATGTTGAACGCGGCGCTCACCATCAGCTTCCCGAGTAGCGCCAGCGAGGTGACGCTCAACACAGGGCCTGCGGGAAGCGGAAAGCTATTCATCACGTAATTCCTGTTTGTTTTTTTTTACGAGGCCATTTCCTGTAAAGCTGTCGGACATCCTCCCCTTCATTTTTCAGCTACAGTGGAGACTTGAATTACGAGGCTTGTCACAGATACAAAGCCAATGTTCAGCGGATTTTTTCACATAGTGATGCAAGCCAAAATCTGAGTTAGGAAAGAGCGGGAAGACGCCGACCTGGCCGCCGCTGTCCGTCAAGTAGTGTATAAAAACAGTCGGACACGCAACCCGTGCGTCGGTTGCCCGGAGAAAATCATGAAAAACCTAAGCAATGTGTTGTGGACTCGTCCAGAAGAAATGGAGAAGTTGTTGTTGTAGTGACGGAGAGCATCTTCAAAGCCTGTCATGGACGGTTTGTTGGTTTTAAAAAGATAAATGGCGATCACTACGTCGCTAGATTAAGTTTAGCCATAAAGCGTAGGAAGTTACATTTAGCAACACACTGTAGCTTAAGTGTGTAGCCAGTAATTAAGGGATACAGCGCAGGAAAAACTCCCCAAACCTCCTCTGCCGCCGGCATCTTTGTCTGATCTTCAAGGTAAATATAAACGCCGAGCAGATTCATATACGAGCAGATTTGAGTCATGGGCTCGATCGCGGAAACAATTCGACTCCTACGTCAAGGTTCCACTGTACTTCTGTCGTAATCTTCAGGCTGTATCCTTTATGATAAACAGCAGGTCAAGAGTGGCAGCGTCCTCTGGTGGGCGGTGCCGGTAGTTTTCGGGATGTGTCGGCGAGAGTCTTACCTGCGTTCACGGGGATGAATGTGGTGCAGAGGCAGGCTGAGCCGGCCAGAGCCAAGAAACTGGCCATGCTCTTCCTCCTCCCAGCCCTGCGAGGCAACACACACACACACACACACACACACACACACACACACTTAACGCCAATTTGACAGAAACACCGAAAAACCAGCAGGCTGGATGAAGCTGTAAACACAGCTGATACAGGTTGCTGTGTGTGTCTGTATGTGTGTGTGTGTGTGTGTGTTTGTGTGTCCTACCAGGGTTTGTTGATGAAATACATGCAGAGCGGGTAGGCGGGCAGCTCCACCAGGCCGTACATGGCCACGTTAACGTAGTGGCTCCCCGACGTCTCGCTGGCCCCGAGGGTCAGACCGTAATACACAAGGCTGCACGCATACCTGCCAAGACACACACACACACACACACGCACAGCTTTACATTCAAACAGTAGGGCTGGCCGACGGAGAAAATCTCTTCTGCTTCTTCTTCGGTTGTGGCCAACTCACCAGATGTACATGAGCACCATTGTCCTGAGGCGGAGGACCGGATGGACCACTAGCTGCAGCACTCCCGTGGCCCTGTTGCCGTGGTTAGCGGCTTTGGCGGCGCCGGGCCCCTGCAGCGTCAGGTTGCCGGCGGCCCTGCCGTTCCGGAGCGCCATGTAGCGCAGGACCTGGGGGGAGTGGGCAAAACGCAGGTTGACTTCCTGTCCGAGTTCCCATAACTCCGCCACCCCTCCAGGGTCCTCACCTCCTCGGCGCTCTGCGTCCGACCCTGGGAATACAGCCAGCGTGGAGACTCCGGGAGGGTCCTGGAGGGGCAGGAGGTGGGGGGTGAGGGGGGTCACTCCCAGAACCACTTCCTGTCGCCTGACAACGGCGGAGAAGCGAACTACGGGGCGCTCAGAGGCGGAGTTCGAGGGTCGGCCGCCGTACTCACACTGAGAGCAGGAAGAAGAGCACGCCGGAGGAGTTGGCGGCGGTGGCCAGGCTCCGCCACGGCCGGATGAGGTAGCCCAGGGCGCCGAAGAGGGCGATGCCGACAGCGAACATCATACTGGTCAACGTCCCTGGGAGCAAGGAAGGGGGCGGGGCATTCTCAGAGGACGGACAATTCGGGGTGTTCTCATTGGGCGTTCGGCCTGTCCGTACCCGTCATGGCCCAGTAGGGCTTGCCCACGTACTCCTGTGTGAGGACGAAGCAGACCAGGCCGATGCCGCCGTTCATCAGCCCCACCAGCAGGCGGGACGCAGCGAACACCTCGTAGCTGGGCGCCACGGCCGTCACGTAGCCAAAGAGCACCTCGAAGAACAGCCCTGGGGTGGAAAACAAGATGGCGGAAGGAAAGAGAAGGGCGTTACTTTTGACGATGAAGCGACGACTATGGCGCCGTGTCGCTCGGGGTCACGTCACCGGCGCCGCAGTTTCTCACCTCGCAGGAGGTGTTCTGGCTGGGGAAGTCCATCTTTAGGAGATTAAATGTTTGCTGGGGTCTGGTTTGTATGGTTAATTCATTCATTCATTCATTGACTAGCCCTAGCGTTTAGCCGCAGTCAGGGTCGGGGGTGGGGGTGGGGGGGGTGGAGTCCATCCCAGTGGTCATTGGACGACTTACAACCATTCACTCTCTCATTCAAGCGTCAGCCATGAAAAAAAACCAAAACTCTTTCAGTCGCAGGTAATATAGAGAGAAGCAACCATTCACCCTCTCATTCACAAGCCATCAACAAAAATTCACTCTTTCATTCAAAAGTCCGAGAGAGACAACCATTCACCCTCTCATTCATACATGAAGACAAAAAAATTCACTCCAACAACCATTCACCCTCTTATTCATCCGTCGTGGACGAAAATGCACTCTTTCTGTAAAGTCATATGGTGACATACATTCACTCTCTCATTTACAAGCCATAGACACAAAAATTCACTCTTTCATTCACAAGTCATTTAGACATACAACTATTTAACCTCTCCTTCACCCGTCATTGACTAAAACTCACTCTTTCACTCAAGCCATATAGAGACGTACAGTCACCCTCTCATTCACAAGCCATGGATATACAATCACTCACACTGTCATTCATGTATCATAGAGTCAAAAAATTCACTCTTTCATTGACAAGCCATATAATTCAGGGTCTGCGAGGAACCTCCTGCATGTGTTTGGACCACAGGAGGAACCTGGAGGTCCCTGATGAACCCCACGCAGAACCGGGGACAAAGTCTGCACAGGAAGGCCTCCCTGTGGGAATCCGACACAAATCGATTCACAACATGCATGTGTGTGCGTGTGCGTGTGTTCTCTGCTGAGACGAAACCCTAGTTACTGATACGAGAGCGATTCCGTCCTCCTTTTGTCGGAGAAAGTGAAGTACACAGGGGAAAACTGTTCATTTTCTAATCTTTAATAATTCCCGTTGTGATACCAGTGGCCAGCGGGGTTCTCCCCGCCTGGGTTCTCCCCAGGTTCTCCATCAGTCACAAGGTGAGCTGAACTGTCCGTGAATGTGCGATTGAGCGGTTGGGGTTGCAGCCCGCTTCTAGCCCCAGGAATGGCCGAGGAGATGACAATTTCAACGAAACAGCATGGAAATAATGGCCTTCTGTTTCCAAATCACAACGCCGACGGTGACCATGACCAGAACGGCCAACACCGCCACCCAGGGCGGAGCAGGCGGCGAGGGGGGAATGAACATTGGGTTCTGCAAGGGGTCGCTGTCTTTTTGACTGATTGGGTTCTTCAAACGGCAGGAGAACTTCTCCATCTTCTGGACTGCGGCGTTGTTGTGGACGCTGACGTCGTTGCCCAGGTCCTTCCACCCGTCGCTTCCCAGTCTCCACAGATAGCTGACTGGTCCCGCCGTTTCAGTGTTTCCGTGGCAGCTCAAGGAGCATTTCCTGGATCTCGGGCCACAGGACAGTGGCGTGATCCTCACTTTGGGCTTCGGGACATCCTCGATCATCTGGGCCCAGTAGACGTCCTGAAGAAATCTGTAGTTTAGCTCCAGCGTGAAGTTCCCAGCGTCAGCTTTGGTCGCATTCCTGAGTTGCAGTTCCCCAGTTAGCAAGTCGACGGTTGTGCGGCCTTTGAACCTTGGATAAATATACGTGTCCAGCCTGTCCTTCACCCACTCCATCACCATGTTCTTGTTCAGCTTCCAGGTGATGGCCCTGATCTCCTCTGTGATGGGGGGCTTCAGCCGAAGCGCACCCCCTTCCCTGAAGTACAGCGGGGTGACGTGGGTTGAAATGCAGCCCGCCGTGGCCAGAAGCAGCACGACGCGCAACCAAAACCCCGTTTTCTTCGCCATGTTCAAGCAGAGAGCGCTGAGCCGACACCTCCCGCGAGTCCCAGCAGCTCTCAGGTGGCGTCCAACATCTCTATGAAGTCCTCGTCCGATTTCCTTACACGGCCCAAACGCCATACGTACAACTGTGATGTCAAATAGAACTACCCTAATATGGACTTTAACGGTAGTGTGACATCACGGCCCCCCTTGTGACATCACAGCGGGAGGCAGAAAGGACCTCAAGAGAAGGACGCCTGAACTTGACAGGCAACTGCTTTGAGCACTGCTTGAGGATTGACCTTGAAGGTCAATCCAACTTTCTGGATGTTCATCGGCCTCTTGGGACACTCGTGTGACAGGGACCCATGTCAAGGACCACCAATAGAGGCCATTCTTATTCACTGAAGGGTTGTCCATCAAGGTAAGGAAGGACTGGGGTCCACAAAGCGCAGTCTGTTGAACACTCCCTGCTCTCTGCATGGGCCAGGTGGACCAACGAATCCTGCGTCATCAGGTGAGGCCTCTACACAAGATGCTGAGACCAAAGAGGAAGCGGCTCGCAGGAGCACCCTGCGTCTTTTTTGTCCAAATCCGTGACGTTGTTGATGCCCGTCCACGATCTCCAGAGGGGGAGGAACGGCCCCGGATTTGAAGACCACAGCTGACATCCATTGTCTGAAATGTAAACAAAAAATAGGGAATCTTTCCTCACCTGTCAGGTACACAGGCCTCCGGCCGATTCTGTCGGACAGGGGCCCGAAAACAATGTTTCCCAGGAGCAGGCCGGCAAAGAACAGCGACCCGGCCAGGCTGACCTTGTAGGCCTGCTGCTTAATGAGGAACCACTGATGGAACCGGAGACAAGAAGAAAAAGCCATTGCTGTCTTTCATTTCCATTATGTCTCTGGGATGTGACCGTCTCACCTCTGTCACGATGGAGTCAGCGTCCCCCGCGGCACTGAAGTGCTGGGGGGATGGCAGCCCGTTCAGCTGCTCGCCGCCCAACTCCGGGGTGACCCCGACCAGGACAATGAGCATAGACTGACAGGCCATATAAACCTGCAACACACAACTAACACTTAGACATTTCTGTTCTCCCAAGTGCGTCCTGGTTCATTTTACATCTGTGACACATTTGTGGGTAGCTGCTGCAGGAAAAAAAAAAAAAGAAAAAAAAAAAGGCAAGATGGATGCAAGGTGTGAGGAGGATGCTCCAGGAGAGCTATCACAACACACCATGGACAAACTGCATTCTGAGATTGGGCTGATTTAACCATTAATTGCAATACGGGAGGGCAAAGAATGGAGTTCTGAATATTGAGACCCAAGGATACAGCGGAAAATTCGTTATTTTCACGGGGCGTTATATTAGCCTTGTTTATAAAAACCATGCGAGATAAACAATCGCGCCGAATTGAAGAACGAATCTAAACGGATCACAGTAAACGTTTAGTTTTTATCATTTGGGAATATGGGCGACGTGTGGAGTGGATATACCGCCAATAATTTTTTTTCTTAAGGAAATTCTGTGCGGAGTCCTCGTCCCGATTTCATGAGCACCCGTATCTGACCTCGACTATAATTTCATTGGAAGACTTGATTATATAATAAATTGTCAGGGACACGTAAATGTTTCTAAAAGAGGCGACGTGTCTATAAAAGTGTATAAAAAAAAGAAAAATAGGATAAATAAAAGCCCCCGACAAGCCCAACCAAAGAGCCACGTAGCAATAACGGCGACGAGGAGCTAACGATACGTTAGCTGCAAAACAGCTAAGCCACCGGGGTTCCTTGATGCGTTACATAAATAACCGTTTTCACAATCAGTCGAACCTGTGTCAAAACCAGGACAGCTACCGCCCGCCTTTGGTAAGGTCCGAATTCGCCGACAACCTGAAAAGCCTCCTCCAAATCCATCCCAGAATGGGCGGCCGAGCTGCTCGCTGGTTTGGCATCACCGAAGAACCAATCGCGAGGTGCATCCGCGCTCGCTTCCGGCTTCGTTTGCCCTTCTTCCTGGTTAACGACCTCAGGCCCAAGCCCCTGGCTCTGACGGCAAATGCTGCAGTACCTCGGTTTGCGGGAGTATTTAGTTAAAAAATGTTTCTCTCAGGCGTTATTCAATAAATTCTTAAGTCAACTGGCCTTTGATTACAAAAAGACCTCATATTTCCTCACTTATGGTCATCACTTGTGAGTTTGTGTGATGGTAAGACAGATCAATGCCACTCACCATGAGGACAAATACTGTATGAAATGCATTTCCCTAATCTAAGTAAGGTGAATTGCAAATCAAAAACTAATAAAGCAGGTCACCATGAACAATTTATTATTGTACAATTATTGCAATTCAAATAAAATGCATCACGGAAATAACAATAGCAAATTGTACAAAGATAGTGCAACTTCTCAGTTTCAAAAAATGGGATTTAATTTTTCCTTGACCTCAAATATAAATCTTTGCCACAAGACTCGGATATCAATCTGATTTTATTCTGGCAAATGTGCCATTTGGAATGCCATCAGTTCCATGAATGTCTTTAGCCTCTTTCACATAAAAAAAACAAAAACATTAAAGCATTGTTCTAAAGCTACACAAAGGGAAGCCAGGACAATGTGGTACAAAAACGTTGGACTGAAAAAGTCTTTAAAAACACCCGGAACGACTCCCAGGGTAAAGCTAAGCAATCAAGCTAAATGGAATAGCTTTTTTTTTTTTTTTTTTTAAATAACTTTTAAATTCAGTGCTTTTCCACATATACCGAGTGCACACCTCTACTTTCTTGTCAAAGTCCAATTACTCTTCACCAGGGTGGTAAGTCTAATTTTCTTTTATAAGTTCCAGGTCTTTTTCTGCATTGTTTTTGGTTGGTGCTTTTCTCTTGTGTACAAAACACAGTGGGCATGTTCTCAGTCCAGTTGAATGTTAGATCAAGTTTTGTTTGTCCAATTGTGCGGTCTCCTCTGTGCTACATGCTCAGATCTCTGTATTTACAGGTTCCTGACAGTCTGGAGTTGAATCTTCTTTTCTGAGCGGTTTCCCCTCATTCGCGGTACCTTCAACACCATTTTGCAAGTCAGTTCTCTGACAGAAACGTTTCCGAAATGCGAAAACTGTCACAGCTACCACAAGCACCACCAGCACCACCAGCACCACCAGCACCACCACCCAATATGGAGGTGAAAGGAAGAAAGGGTTCTGCAAGGGGTCGCTCCCTTTCTGACTGACTGGGTTCTTCAGCTGGCAGAAGAACTTCTCAACCTTCTGGATCGTTTGGTTATTGTAAATGATGATGTATTTATCCTCAGCCTCCAGTTGAACATCTCCCAGTCTCCACAGGTAGCTGACAGGTCCTGCATTCTCAGTGTTTCCGTCGCAGCTCAAGGTGCATTTTTTGGATTCAGAACCACAGGACAGTGTAGCGACCCTCACCGTGGGCTTCGGTACCTCCTCAATCATCTGTGCCCTGTAGACATCCTGAAGAACAATGTCGTTGAGCTCCAGTGTGAAGTTCCCAGCGTCGTCTTTAGTGGCATTCCTGATTTCCAGCTCCCCGGTTCTGATGTTCAATGTAGTCCGGCCTTCAAACTTCTGATAATAAAACACATCCAGCTTGTCTTTCACCCACTCAGACACGAGGTTCCTGTTCAGCTTCCATGTAATAGCCCAGCTAGCCTCTGTGAAAGACGGATTCAAATGCAACTCCCCTCCTTCCTTGAAGTACAGCAGCGAGACGTTGGAGGAGAAACACGAATGTGTCGCTAAAAGCACCGAGAAGACGAGCAGAGGTCTCATCTTTCCTGACCTTGTTTTCCAACGCAGACAAGAAGGGACAGAAATGGCATCCGAACTTCTGCTACATATGATAACGCTAGCGCAGAAACTTGTGGAATAGGCGCGGCACTTCCGACAACGCTATCAGGTTCATACGAGACGAGATTAAAATAAAAATAAAAAATACTACGGAGATTTCTTGGTTTGAAAAAAAAATATAAAAGAAGAAAAATAGGAGCCAGAACGGCCGAAACAATATAGTTTTGTTTTCGGCGCAGGTGAATAACGAGGGTTTTCACGTTCTGCCGCAATGACGCAGCAACTCCCACAAAGGCTCATGGGATTTGAGACTGTGACGTCTCCGGTCTCCTCTTCCGGTTTCCTGTTTCTGGTCGGTTTAAAGTTTTTCACACAAAAGTCAAATTTGAGACAGATACTTAATTTTAAGAAGAAACACCCGCCCAGATCTTAACCCTTGTATTATGTTTAGAAATAATTACATTTATGATGTTGCGGGTCATTTTGACCCGTATTGTGTAATTTGTCTCAAAACAGTCAAAAATGAAGTCAAACCAGTCAGAACTTTATTTTAGATTACATACACACTTATGAGAGATGAGAAGAACAGATACACAACTTGAACACTTTATCATTGAACTGCTTATTTAAAATTTTCACTCTTCATGAACACTGTTTTTCATTCGCCTTGCCTCAATTTCTCTGTCAATGTCCAACATTTTCAGTGTTCCCCACATGATGGACAGAATGTGACAGTGTGCTTTCTGCAAATGTACTTCCTGCGTCTCACACAAGAGGTACTTGTTTTACTGTCATCTTGGGAGGAACAGACTTGGCATCTTTTGCGTTTTTTGCACCTGTATCGAAAGGTTCCATTGTAGGTTGGTCAGATGCCCTGCCCTGGACTTTGGCGATGACGGCTGCGGCTGCCAGGGACCGAGCTGGCCTGACTCGGTTTTGGATCTTGGGAGTGACAGGAAAAGTCGACGTCGGTGCAGTTTGCTGGCATTCCACTGCTGGTTGATCTCAATCCACAGGACATAGGCATTGTAGGCAGACACATCCACAATGTTGTAGAAAAGGGCCAACGGGCAGTCTTGCGCTGGCAACTATAAGTTGCTGTGACTTTGTCAAGATTATCAACTCCTCCTTTGGTGGAGTTGTAATCCAGGATCATTTGTGGCTTCATGTCCTCTCTTGTGCTCAAAGATGCATCTTTGTGCATTGTGCTCATCACAAGAACATTTTTGTTTCTCTTTGGGCAGTAAGAAACAAGTGTTGTTTTCTCAGTGAAAGCAAATTTTGAGGAATGCAGAGGTCTTCCTTTCATCATCAGAAGCTCACGGGGAAGTTCTGGTTTATTTTTTCTGACTGTTCCCAACATAGTCAGCTTTCTCTTCTGAAGTTCATCTCCAAGACGG
>CAAKHD010002235.1:10624-21431 GCA_901007705.1 Fistularia tabacaria
TTTCTGAAAATATCGCGCTGTAGAAATATATATTGTAGGATAGAGAGCCGTCCTCATACAACTCCCCCCACACACCCACGCCACACCCAAACACACACACACACACACACACACACACACACACACACACACACACACACACACACATCACCCCGGTCCATCAGACGCCCCAGGGTTGTTGTTTTTTTTTCGGTGGAAAAACTGTTCGGGTGGTCAGACAGGAAGAATTTGGTGTGTCTGTGTGTCATGAGGAGTGGCTGTGTGTGTGTGTGTGTGTGTGTGTGTGTGTGTGTGTGTGTGTGTGTGTGCGTGTGTGTGTGTATGCGCGCGTGTGTGTGTGCGTGTGTAAAATCAGTCCCTGTATCAAAGTAAGCATTCGACCCGACGCTCGGCCGGGAACGACTGCAGGGATCTGGATCAGATCTGATCAGGTTCTGATTATCTTTTAGTCTGATTTGGAAATTCCTTGAAGGAAAAAGGCATCCATCACAGTTAAAAACACACACACACACACTCAGCCGTACAATCAAGGCTTTGCCGTGGTCACATGTCCAGGCCACATGCATCCCATCACACTGAGGGCAAACCGGATTTTCTCTGACCTCATCAGGCGTCACGTGACTTGTCCAACCATGTGATCCGGTCCTGTCCAATAGGACGACCCCCATTTTAAGGCATCACCTTTGGCCCAGCGGGCGACTCGACAGTTTGTACGTTACGGAAACGGAGGAGCGCAGCGTTCGAGTGAAGACAGAAACAACAGAAATAATCGTTGTAAAAGGACCAGACCACAGCTGTACACGCCGCCGCCGCCGCCGCCGCCGCCACCGCCTTTTGTTGTCGCGCAGCTTGTTTGCAGGACGTTTCCGTCCCATCGGGAACAAAGACGGAGAGATTTCTCTTCATCTCAGAAAACAGATCTGTTTCCTCCGACTGATCAATAATCCAAGCCTTTTTGTCTTCCTGTCAGTCCCACTCTGAGATGATGAATATTAATGGACGATTATCACACACACACACACACACACACACACACACAAATACACTATGCAGTGGGATGAAAGGCCTGGACAATGGAAGAAGGAAAGAGTCTGTCATCACATCTATAGGTTCCACCATCTTTACCACAGTGTGTGAGGACAACACACACACACACGCCGGTGAGAGTGAGATGGTTTGTTGGCCTTCTGTGTTTCTCCTCCTCATGTGATCCCTTTAAAGGGTTTGAAGGAAACCAGGTTCTTCCTTAAGAGTCAGAGTGCTTTGATGGAGCAGGAAGCGACAGAGAAAGATGGCTGCCGCTGCCGCAGGAAGTCTGAGAGAGCGTCGTGGAAAAAAGTGACGGGCTTCAATGCAGTGGAAGGTTTGAACTCGCTTCAAGGGAAACTCAAGAAAAAGCGAATGCACTTTATGAATACAAACAAAGATCTGCCTGAAGAGGCCATCCAGAGCATCCAGAGCAACCAGAGCATCCAGAGCATCCAGAGCAACCAGAGCATCCAGAGCATCCAGAGCATCCAGAGCAACCAGAGCAACCAGAGCAACCAGAGCAACCGGGGCCTCCATGCTGCCTGGAGGAGTATGCGGCAAAACCACGATGATAAAGAAGGAATTTCAGGTGAAACGGAGATGTTGGATTTCCGTACCTCTACGTCCTTATTTGGTCGTGTTCCTCTGGAGCGGAGGATGGCGGAGGAGGAGTCGGATTGCAACCCTCAGTTATTGATCTCATATCAGACACAGATCCTCCTTCTCCTCCTCCTCCCCTTTTAAAACATCACCTCTGTTCATGCATGTGCGTGTCTGTGTGTGTGTGTGTGTGTGTGTGTGTGTGTGTGTATGTTATCTTGAGCCATAACAATCAAACCAGATGCTGCTCTAAAATTATAAAAATAAATCAAATGATACCAGTAATAATAATAACAATAATAATTGTAGGAATTGTAATAATAATAATAACAATAATAATGATAATAATACTGAACGACTTTCAACTAAACAATAAGCCTGTTGGTTGAACATCACACACACTCTCACACACACTCTCACACTCTCTCACACACTCTCACACACACACTCTCACACACATCCAGAGTATAATACCGGCTCCACGTCGGAACGAGGACACAAAAAAGGAGAGATGGCGGAAACACTCGCCCCGTAAAGCAGCCGGAGGATTTACCGTCGATCGAAGACACTGAGCCGAGCGCGCGTGTGTGTGTGTGTGAGTGTGTGTGTGTGTGTGTGTGTGTGTGTGTGTGTGTGTGTGTGTATGTGTGTGTGTGTGTTTGGCAGCGTCTTGTTTTTCAAGGACGTCCAACAAGGCAAAGTGATGTTTCCTCCATTATTTGATGGGAGTTTAATTATTTGCGAAACCATTCTGTAATCAGCCCCTAACACCCCTTTATCTCTGCTTCCCCAAGACCCCCCCCTTCACCCACTCCCTCCCCCGGCCGGGGGGGATGAGGTTTGGCGGTGTGACTCACCCGGCCGACCAGGATGGGATCGGGGCCGGAGAACTCCTCCAGCACGAACATCTGATTCCAAACCCATCCTCTCTTGGCGCGGTTCAGTAACCTTTGTCCGTCGCCGCTCACCGCCTCCGCTCCTGCAGACCCCGCGCTCAGAGCACCCCGTGCGGGGACCGCGACGGGCGCCGCGTCAGCCGGAAGGCCGGTAATCCACAGCAGCAGCAGCAGCAGCAGCGGCAGCGGCAGCGGCAGCGGCAGCGGCGACGCACGCACGTCCAGCAGCCGGTCCTCCGAGCGCCTCGCCATCCTCGCTCGCCCTCGCCCTCGCCTCCGCTTTCTCTCCAGACCCGCCGCTCCTCCTCAGCGAACCACAGCAGGGTCCTCGTCCTCGGAGCGGCGGACTGCGGCTCGCAGCGGGCTGAAGGTCACCGGGGTGCCGCGTCCCTCCAACGCCGCATCAGAGGGCCTCAGTCATCTCCGTCCTTTCACTGACACCACGGAGATCAGAAGAAATGAATGAATGAATGAGCGCGGAAGGAGATCTCCGGCGTAAATTCGAGGAGCCGCTCGGGTTCCCCGTCGATCTCTACGGTTCCCCGTGAGATCCTGCGCATCTTCTCCAGAACCTCGGGTTCCCCGCGAGACCCTCGGGTTCCACGAAAGATCCTCCGGCTCCCGACGATGTTCTCCGGTCGCCCGTGAGACCTTCGGGCTCTCCGGTTCTCCTCCTGGCTCCGCGGGGCTTTCCGAAAACCCGTCCTCGGCCCTCCGAGCTCGTGTCTCCGGTCGTGGGATCACCTGGATCTCCTCCGCCTCCTGCGTGAGGAGGGATTTGACGTCCCTGCCGTCCTGTGAGTGTGGACGTGTGCGGTCTGATGCTGATCAGATCACCGGAGGCACCAAGATTCACATTCACCCAGGAAATCACTCGCCACCCACCTGCCTTCCACGCACGCACTCTTCATCTCCACGGACCGCCGCGCAAAAAACGGTAAGAAACGTCTGGGACCCGCGGCCGCAGCCCGTGGACGGGCTCGGACGGACGCCCGCCGGCGTGGATCCCCGGAGGTTCACCGTCACGCACGGGCACGTTCGATCTCGCGAACCCGTGGAACTTTTTTTTTTCTTCCCACTGCGAGCCGTTAACGCACCTGCGGCGCCGCTCTGTGACTGCGGCGGAGTCAGAGGAGAACACGCGTGGCAAATCAAGGCTGGGAGGAGGGAGAACCCGCGTGGAACGGAGGGGAACCCGCGTGGGGCTGAGAAGAGCCCCTCTTCCTCACCCGCTCCGGTGGATCTGGTGCCGGGGAGGCGCTTTCAGCACCAGCGGGCTGGACAGCTCCTCTGCGGGGCTCCGCGGCTCCCGTGACCGTGGACCGGGGCCAACATCCGGCGCTACGGTGACCGGCGGGTGTGAAAATGAAATGATCGCCGATAAAGTTCCCCCCCCCCCGGTTCCCGCACGATTCCGGTGAAATTTCCCGCGTGAAGTTTCCAGTCTCTCCGCAGACACGTCCGCATCCACCCGACCCACCGGACCCGCCGAACCCACCGAACCCGCCGGACCCAACGGGACCCGGCAGCCGCAGCCTCCGTGCGCACGAACACGACCCCCGCGGTCATTCAGCGCCGCGGCGTGCCGCGGCTCCGCCGGACGCACCTGTGCGGGGACCGGATACTCACCCGTGATCTTTCCCTCCGCTGCGGCATCTCCTCGTCCTCTCCTCCCCTTCCACGAAAGACACGGAAAGTCCAAAGGCTCCGGTTCGGGCGGAGCCGGGCGGCGGCCGCGGCTCCGGGGCTCCGCTGGTCAAAGCGGGCGCTCTGCGCGGAGGTGCGGATCCGACGGGCTCGTCAGGAGAAGTGAGGAGGAGGAGGAGGAGGAGGAGGAAGGCTCGGCGGCGGGGAGAGCCTCCCCTCCGCGGCGCTCATTGGGCTGATGAGGCGTCGGGTCAACGGGCGCGCAAATGAGCGCCGCCGCGGCGCTGACGCGCGAAGGCGGCCGTCCGGATGCGGCCGCGTCGGACGGAGGAGGACCGGAAGCCCCGGCCGCGAGAGAGCGACGGACGCGCGCCGCGGGCGTGCAGGTGCGCGCGTTGGCGCCGCGGAACGGACTTGCGGTAACGCCGCCGTGACACGAGCGGCGCGCTTATTAAGTCGCCGCGCGGAAAGGTCACGCAAACCGTGATGCGTGCGTGGGGCCACGGAGGGGGCCCTCTAGTGTCCGCCGGGCAAAGATCACGGCTGCAATTCCGGCTCCAGGGTCAAAGGTCACATGAGCAGGACCCGTGGCCTGCGCATGCACACGTGCACGCCCAGATCCCAATGAGCACAAAAGCGCACGCAAACACACGAGCAAACACGTGAACATACACACACACACACACATCTGCACACAAATGCACGCACGCGCACACACATGGGCATGCTCACATGCACAAGTGTGCGCACACACACACACCTAAGCCCACGCACATACAGACACATCCGCACACAAATGCACGCACACACATACAAACACATGGGCTAATCACATGCACACATGTGCACACACACACACACACAATACTCACTCATGCAGTCACACACGCACACATGTGCATGCACAGGTTCAGGAAGAGCAGAGGCCTCCTTCTTCTCACCCTCTCAGGCCTCCTCCTGCTCTGCGAGGCCTCCTGACCTCGGAGCCAAAGACCCCAATCAGCGAAGACATCACTCCCGCCGTTATTTATTCCTGTAGCGTTTAATTTCCTCCCCGCGGCTCTTTGATGCAGCAGCTGCCGCCCCGGCGGGAATTCACCAATCAGCTGTTTTAAAAGCTCCTCCTGCATAAATCATGAGGCTGCCGACGAGGAGCGGCGCGTCTCCTCCCGCCAGGACCAGGAGTTTCTGACGGACACTCACCAGGCGGAGAAGAGTGTCCGCTGCTATTCCCCACGTTCACATTGCAGGCGGGAAACCGTGAGCGGCCGCCGCCGCCGCTCATCCCGGCTGGACGCCGATCCGTTCGGACAACAGGATTTGATCGGCAGATCGCGGAGGCAGAGGTGGTGCTAGTCAATTGGCGTTGCGAGCAGCTACCGTGCCAATCAATGATCGGAAGTGTGCAGCTTAGCTGAGCGGGCCTCACCGAGAGGCCCCCTCCCGCCCCGCCGCGCAAGGGGGCCAGAGGTCCGTCGTTGAACTTTGCCTTCGGCTCCGCGATGCTGCTCCGTCCAGCTCTGGTTGTTTGACTGCTGCCGTAATGGAGTGTGTGAGCGGGAAAAAACACAGCGGCGCCGTGCGAGATAACACAGCACACACAACTCGCACACACAGCCCTGCTTTTCCAGATTAGAGTCGTATTTTTTTCAGATAAAAAGTAAAGGGTTGTATTTCGCCGGTAGATAAAGTTGAATAAAGACACTGGTGCCCGCGGAGCATCAGATTATCAAATTACTCCAAAAACCACTTTGTCACGCGTGCAGATTTTATTCCCCCGTCATCCTAATCTGCGGGTTTTCATCTCAGGATGTGCGACGCTCTGATCCCAGAAGAGATCTGGACCGCTACTCCAGAATTCATTTGTTCCGGAACGTCGCCGGATCACTTTCCCGCCCGCTCCATTCCTTCGGCGGGTCGTTCCCCATCCGTTACCGTGGCGACGATACGATAAAGACGAAAGGTCGGAGGGTGGAGGTGTGGTCTTCTCCCGCCTCTTCGACTCCATCTCCGCCTCGGGACAGGACCCGCGTGTCTGCTCGCCCTTCGGCGCCGAGCTTCGCATAGCTTTAGCTGTACCGCGCTAGCGACACCTGGGCGCCGCCTGAGCGGCGGAAAGCAGCACAGTCGCGTTAACATTCCTAAAAGTCAGACCCTAATTGGCGTCAGATTAAAACTAATTGATTGAGCTGATAGTTTTTCGGCCGAGGATCCTGATATGTTGACATTTGGAGAAGGAACATGGTGTAACGACGAGGCGACGCTCGCCAACATCTCAATCACGCAGATTGGAAAACGCAGCAGATTTAATTATCACCGGTCCAATCATCAGCGCTCATTAATTACATCCCGCTTCTTATTCACGTTCACGTCTTCATTCCATTTATTCACAATTACTGACACACACACACACACACACACACACACACACACACACACACCGATCTTTCCCTGCCTCGTTACTGATGCGATCAGATGAAGGACGCCGTGGCCGTCACCGCCTGCCCAGACCTCCCTCCTGCTCTGCTGACGTTCTGTGACGCTGGGGCCTGAAATACTGCAGAGTGCTGGGGAATACTCCCCAGAAGAACCCTAACATCCGGAGAACCCAAAGGCCTGAAGAACCTTAACACCTGGAGAACCCAAACACCCTGAAGAACCCGAGTCCCTGAGCTGCAGGAGCTGTATCTGCTGCCCCCTGGTGACGGCTTTGGACAGATGAATTCATGTATGGAGAAGAAATTATGTCACCCATTCTACGGGGCCTGTTGTTGAGTCACATGACTAATTCATGGATTCATCCTGAGGGCCTCAGATCCAGGCCAGGAGGAGGTTCCTGCCAAACCCCTTGAAGAACATGTGACAATGTTCTCCCGCATACTCCGGATATTTCCAGATCAGAACCCTGGTCCTGCGACGAAGGTCCGGACATGGATGTGCTGAGGCGGAGGTCCTGAGTCCCAGCAGGCTCTGGAGCTGGAGCTTGAGGAGCGCCGTGCTTCCTCTCTGGGTGAAGCAGTAAATGTGGGCCGGCGCCTGAGGGCCCGGGGCCTGCTGCGTTCAGGGAGCGTCCGTAAAATAGTCGTCCAGAACAGTCGGCGTCATGAATATGTCATCGTGGTGACAGTTGGTGCTCGGTTCTCCTCCTCAAACCCTGCTGAGAAAAGTTCCAACGAAAGGAAGCCCAGGGGCTTGCATTGCAGGCGAGACCCTGGAAGGGGAGGAGCCGCCGGACGACGGAACCGCAGAGCTGCAGAACCTCGGAACGACAAAACGGATGAGTGGTGACGGGCTGAAGGCCCTGTCAGCGGCACCAATGATGAAGAAAAGGAAAGACGGCGTAGGCAGCCCTCTCCCTCTAATCTCTCTCATGAGGACAGCCAGACACCTGCTGGACCGGGACGCCGCCGCCGCCGCCGCCGCCGCCACAGACCGGAAATGCTTTACAGATGAAGGGACGTGACTGGAGGTGAAGATGCACCTTGACACCCGGCAGGATGAAGGATGCAGGATGCAGGAATCGGGAAGCAGGATGCAGGAAGCAGGAAGCAGGATGCAGGAAGCAGGAAGCAGGAAGCAGGAAGCAGGATACAGGATACAGGATACAGGATACAGGAAGCAGGAAGCAGGAAGCAGGACGCAGGAAGCAGGAAGCAGGAAGCAGGAAGCAGGAAGCAGGATGCAGGAAGCAGGAAGCAGGAAGCAGGAAGCAGGAAGCAGGATGCAGGAAGCAGGAAGCAGGAAGCAGGATACAGGATGCAGGAAGCAGGAAGCAGGAAGCAGGAAGCAGGAAGCAGGAAGCAGGAAGCAGGATGCAGGAAGCAGGAAGCAGGAAGCAGGAAGCAGGAAGCAGGATGCAGGAAGCAGGAAGCAGGAAGCAGGAAGCAGGACGCAGGACGCAGGATTCGGGCTGCGCGGTGAGGACATATGACAGCAGTACCAAACCTTGCGTCTCCTTCCGGTGTTACCGGAGTATTCGCCTGCCTCGCCTCCTTGCTGATGATCAATCGCCGCCCGGTCTCGCCGTCCGGCCGCCGCCGCCGGGTGTTCATCGCTGCGTCTCGGGGAAATAGTTGTAAATAAACGGCGGGTGTCGCAGGCAGGGGGAAAGGAGGAGGAAGAAGGGGAGCAGGACAAACACATCCTGACTATTGATTTATTGGGAGGTATAGTCTTGGAGACGGCGGGCGGATTGATCGGGCGGAAGGTGATCCTCACTCACAGAGCCAAGCTGTTTGCCGATATCCGTCACGGGGAAATCAAAATGGCCGAAAGGCTGCTCGGCGGCCGGCCGGTTCTGCGGGTCTCTGAACGAAGAACCGCTCCCTCCTCGTGAATTCACATTTTGACCATGTGGGAGTAATCCAGCGGTAACTCATTTTAGTCGGCGCTGAATAAAGTTGTAAACAGATGAGAAACAGAAAACAAAGGGAAAATGAGATGTTGCCACGGAAACAGCTCAAGGAATTCAACCGCAACAAGGTCAGCGTGGAGACGAGGGAGGGCGTCTGACGGCGGGCAAGTCGGGCATTCATTCCTTCATTCATGCATTCGGTCCATCATTCGTTCATTATCCGCAGCCCCCACCTGCACTCTGGAGCCCATCCCGGCCGTCATTGGTTCACCCTGGACCAATCACAGGGACTCATACAGGGACATCTGACCGTTGAGTGGTTTGAAGCAGATTCCCACAGAAACCCAAGATAACGCAACGAAATCAATGAACGGCTACAGAAAAAACAAGAGTTGATTTCTGCACGACATGTTTCGAACGTGCTCCCCTCTTCGTCGTGCAGTGAAGATGGAGAAGATTCCATGGACACCGTCCCGATCAAATGAGAAGATCTTATTCAAAAAGCACGCCATCGAACAGGTACGGTGCTCAGCACGGACAGCATTCGGCCAACCAGCCGACGGGAATGTCTCTGCCGATCTGTCATAATCCCCATCTCTGGACATCTGCCTCTGCAAGTCTGGTCTTTACTGAGAGCACCGCCGAGTCGGTGAGGACGGGTGTTTATTCTCCAAGCCGAAGAGGTGTCGATAACAAATTGCCCTCAATTTAACCAGTCACAACTTTTAACCCAGTTCCTTCTGGCCAGATGTCCGAGCAACCTTATGAGTCCGTAAACCCAAACCAGTCGACAAGCCATTTGCGACACTTCAGAAACCTCAGGTGCTCGCTGGCGTCTTCTCTGACCGAAATAAAAACGTTTTGAGCTCCACTAAAAAGGCCGTCTGTGTCGGTTTTATGTGTGCACCTCAGGGAGCAGTCAGCCGTCACTGCACAGAAAAAATGGACTCTTTCACTCAGCGCCGTAAAACATATATTTGCAAATTAAATAGCAAATTCTAATATTTATTTTACCTCGTTAGAATTACATTAACAAAACCAAGGCGCTGAAATATAATGAGTCTAAATTAAATAGACATTTTTTTGTTTTCCAAAGCCGCAGCAGAGGGACGGAAGCCGACCCCCGATCCAGAACCTCGGCCCGTTCATCTTCCAAGATCTCTTCCCTCCACTGAGGGACACACACATGCATACCAATTGATACACACACACACACACACACACACACACACACACACACACACACACACACGTCCTGGGGTTTGGGTCATGACCCTCATTCTGTTCGACTTCGAAAAACTCATTTCTTCACTGAGGGACACCACAGGCACTCAGACACACAAACACACACACACACACACACACACACACATTAAGGGACACACAGTAACACACACTGAGGGACTCACACACAAACAAACACACACACACACACACACACACACACACACACACACACACACTGAGGGACTCACACAAACACCGTTCCTGGAGTTCAGGTCTAGACCCCACTTCTGTTCTTCTGTGATCATCTACTTTCTACACTGAGACAAACACACACACACACACACACACACACACACACACACACACACACACACACACACACACACACACACACACACACACACACACACACACACACACACACACACACACACACTAGCACACACACACACATAAAATCACACACAGTGAGGGACACACACACATAGAAACACACTCTGAAGAACACACACACGCACCCACACGCTGAGGGACACACAGAAACACACATTGGGACACACACACACACACACACACATACATAGAGGGACACACACACTTTTAGGGACACACACACATGCACATAAACACACACACACATAAACACACACTGAGGGACACAAATGCACACATACACATACACGCACACACACACACAATGTGGGGGGGACACACAAACACACACAAAATGACGGACACACACACATAACAAACACTGAGGGACACACACACGCACAAAAACACATAGACGCACACACAAACACACACACACACACATACGCAGGGGGACACACGCACTTTGAGAGACACACACACACACACACACACACACACACACACACACACACACACACACACACACACACACACACACACACACACACACACACACACACACACACACACACACACACACACACACACACACACACACACACACACACACACACACACACACACACACACACAAACACACACACACACACACACAACCCACACACAACAAAAAACACAA
>CAAKHD010002236.1:1078-16001 GCA_901007705.1 Fistularia tabacaria
GTCTCCTTGTTTCACAGACAAACGCTTCCTCTGTCTGGCTTGTTTTGTTTTTTGGGGGGGGGAGGTGATTTTTTTTTTTTCTTTTTTTTGCCCCTCTCTGACCTGAGCTGTTAAAAACTATTCAGTTGTTTGATAGATTCTCCTCCTCCGCCTCCTCCTCCCCCCTGCAAACTCCGCCATATCCTACAATTGTTCTAGAGAGCTGGAGAATGTCCAGGCAGGTTCAGCAAGTCGGACAGTGAGGGGTTAGTCAAAGGAAAAAAACAAAACAAAAAAAAGGCATGAAGAGGATTTTGAATGTTTCAGGAAGCAGTAGACACACATCGAACTCTTTTTTTTTTTTTTTTCCTCCACATGCGTCAGGGTGACGACTCTTCCACGTTCCCGTCTTTCCCCGCCTTGTTTAAACTCCACCAGCGTTTAAAGTCCTTCTCCGGGTCCGACACGATCAGCCCCGATCCAGAGAGAGGAGGAGGGAAAGTGGGGGAAAAAAGAAAAGAAAAAAAAAAAAACTTAAAAAAAAAAAGAAAAAAGGTGCCAGACCTGCAGTGCGAGATCTGTTTGGGAGGAGGTGGGGGTTGTTCTGTTGCAGGAGGTGAGCAGGACTGATGTTCCCAGGACCCGGAGGATCGCTGCTTTACGACTTGGGGTTCGGCAGGGGGCGCCGGAAGAGCAGGATGTGGGGCTCTGGCAGGAGGAAGAGGATAATCCGAGTCAGTGTTTTGGTCGGACGGCAATCTGAAAAGTTTAGCATCCACACAAGCATCCATCTAGATCTCCGGGATCTCCTGTTACTGTGTAAAATCAGCAGGCTGCAGCTACGGCAGGAAATAGATTCCTCTGTGAACTAACTTGTTCTTTAGAAAACAGAGTGATGAGAATGGAGAAAATGCCACTATTTCAGGTTCAGGTGCCCAGCAGCAATAAGACACCACGGCGCTCATTAACAGGCATCAATAGTGTTTTTTTATTCTATACTGGCATTTAGCTCCGAGCTTTCATTTAGTTTGAGCTCAACTTTACTGAGTAAACAAAAGGCGGTTTGTGTCGATCCTTGATTGAATCAGCTGGGAATGAGCAGAAACACTGCTCTTCCACAGCCGGCGTCTCTCGCTTGTTCCATTACCGGCCTCGAAATAAATAAAAGATATCAATTCTATTGACACCTAGCAGTGGCTGTGCCGAATCAAAACTCGCACCTCTGTGAAAGTGGACAAATGCTGTGTTTATTACAGATGGCCTCTGGAGATGAAACCCGGCAATACTCGTGCTTTCAAGCCTCCCATCGACAAAAACGGCCGAACGTGAACCCTACCTGGCTGGTGGATCATGTAATGGACCCATCCTTGACTTTGCTGCACGCCCAGGTTCCTCCACTCCGTCTCTGACATCAGGTGGGTCTTGGGCACGCGCTTTGCAATGTCTTTTGGCAGCATAACATGTCTGGGAGAAAAAGTCGGTATGGATCACTGGTTAAAGGAAGAGTCACATTTCAAATTCCAAGGAAAACATTTTCGACTTAATGTCAGGGTCATTGCAGCGATGTCATCAACATTTAAGTGAAAAAAACATTGCCACAAAGTTGTTGCAGTATAACTCATCCCCACAGGCCGGTAATTTTTTTAGAAAGAATGCAGTATATTTCTCACTATGGTCGGATTCAGTATTCAAACAGTCCCTACCTATTTGAGGCAGACAGTCATCCAAGACCGCACTAAAAAATAAAACATCCCCAGCTAGCAGAGCATGCAAAGGTTGTCAGTGAGTTAAAATATGCATAGAAATACAAATATTTAAAAAAAAAAAATAAAAAAAAAAAAGTAAACCATGAAAACCAAAGTTTGAAGCAGAACGGTCGGCAAAATAGATTTCTGACAGGCCGCCCACCTTACTAACCCGTTTAACAACCCCTGATTCGGGAAACAAGTCTGCGTTAACCACTGTTAACCACAATTATTACAAAAAGCCAAGGAGAATTGCCCCGGTGATACGGCACACTTCCAAATTCTGCCCATCCAGAGGCTCAAGTGTCAGGACTATTAATGGATGCTGTGCTGTAGTGACAAACAGATGAGGTTTTTGAGGAGAAAGAAAGGAGAAAAAAAAAAAATCTGCTTTGTCCAGACAGTCATATGAGCATTAATATTGTAAAAAAAAAAAAAGTTGTTTTTAATCTTTACTTCACATCTCAATTATTAAGCTTTTCTGGTGGACTGAGTATTGTGTGGGAGGTGCGACGGCTGCAGCTGTTCTGGCAGATTACTTGTATTTAAAAGATAAGAATCATTTCTTTCACCAGGATTATAAAGCGAGAGGCTCATTTATTTTAAAAAAAAAATTACATAACAAATTTAAGCGCATTGTAACAGTGGACCTCAAAATGTGCAAAAAAAATAATTTAATTATGCGATGCCTTCGGGGTGTTTTTGAACCACTTTATGGAAAATCACGTCATCTTTTATGGAAACCACGTCCACGTTTTTAGAGGGGAACAATCCTTTAGAAAGAAAAAAAAAACAAAAAAAAAACACATTTGTAATTCAGAGCTTTAGCTCTATTTTAAATAGCCCGGGGCCTTCTGGTGGTCAGAGTCTACCCTTGTTAAATGCTGGCTATCACCGCTCATCAGACACGGCTTCTGAATTGTTATGAGGCATCAACCTGGCCGGAAGTGGGCCGACCCTTAATTGATTCCAGGTGAAACGTATCGACACCGGAACCAATCAGCGGCGGGCCGAGGGAGACGCCTGCAGACGGATCGATCGCGTCCGGTAAAGGTGCCTGGTGTGTTTTCCTTCAACCAGTTTAGATAACCGCACGGGATTTTAATATTTCATGGCTTTGCTGGATGCTTTTAATTGGTGCATATATCGGATGCTTGGTGTGGAATAAAGAATGTTCTCGATCGATGAAAAGCTGCAAGCTAACCGAGAGAGCGTTACTGTCAGTGACATGTGTAAATTGGTATAAACAAGAAGTACCCACCTGTACTCGTATTTGTCATCGTCGTACTTATCAGAGTAGTAAATCTGTTTGTGGGACATGATGGAAACCTAGAAAATATGTTTATGATGTCAACATTAAAAAGTCAGATACAAGCCCAGCTGGCTGAAGGTAAATATGCGAGCAAGTCCAGCTTGCTAGCGCTTAGCGGTTTCAGCTAAGCTAATGTAGCTCGACGTATCCGATAAACAAGGTAGTTTAAAGTACTTTCCGTCACGTGAAACGTCTGAAATAAATGCTCGGTTGACGGGTGCCACGGTGTAGGACGCGGATGAGTTACCTGAAGAGATTGCCACGCTACCCTGATCCGGAAAAATACCAATTAATTAAGTTTTTCCCGACGCTACGGTAGCGAGATGGTGGATGCCTCTTTGTTTCCCTCTCGAATGAGACCTAGCCCGCTTTTCATCGTTCAAAAACACCTCGCCTCTTCCCATTGGTCGACCGGCTCGGAGAGCGATTTGCCAATTGGTCCATTTTTTTTTCCTGTCGCACAAAATCGACGTAGCACAACGGCGCTGCTTGATTGGTCAGGAGTCCGCGCAGCCGTGGGGTGCCGAGTGAAGTTTTTTTAAAAACAAATCTGTAGTTTAGTTGACAGACGACACATGACACCAAGTTTCGGTCAAAATGTCAGCGTTGTGGAATTCGGACGGGTCGTCTTTGGAGTTCAGATGAACTGAAATTGTCAGACAGTCTTTGGAGGGGTTCGCACACTGCGGTGTACAGATACTGGCCAAGGCTCACACATTGACCTGGCTTGGGAGTCGAGCTTTCCTTATTTTTCAGATGCAGATTGCCTGTGGGATTTCGTCTTGAGTTTAGCAGCAAACAGAGCAGGTTTTAGCGTTGGACCACTTTGATTAGCAGAAATGGAATCGGCCAGGAGTGAAAAAAAGCGTAAGACGTAAAATGCATTTATCATCTCCATTTACGTCCTGTTTTCAATACCTTTTATTTTTGCATGTTGGACCTAAATAATGAGTACGGTGAAAAATAAGTCATACAATGCTTCAGATTTGCAAAAAAGGACAAGAATACAAAAAGGTAACTTGAAAAGTCAAGCTGTGACGTCAGGGTGGAGACAGAGAGCAGCCCTTCCTAATGAGGACTAAAAGGGAAGGCTTTTGCGAGTTGCACTGAGTAATACAGGTTTTAGCAAAAAATAAACAAGCTTACACCAGAATATGCAGAAGAGCTGTGATGTAACAAAAGGCAGTCTTTCACAGGGGAAGCTGTGATGTCACACAGGGGCCTCCTGTGATGACACAACGCATGGAACTGCGCTTGTCACAGTAAAAGGCCGAAACAACCCGTGGCGAGTCCCAAATGACATCTGCAACGGTGCACAAATGCTCGGATGAAAGGGTCACCCAGGAGGCACCGTCACTCACAGGAACGTCCCGCTGGAGTCCAGGCAGCAAGTCTCACGAGTGCAAGTAAGGGCAAATAGTAGGAGTTGGTCAATGCAATGTTTTTGTGGGATTACAGTTAATCTTACTGTAGAGGGAACAATCTGTTCCTCTAAACATGACTGGTGAAAATGAGCAGGTCTGAAGAATTCCTCTGACACCATCAGCAGCCTTGTATTTTGTTCCCCTTTTGAAATGTAATACCCGCGCGTAGTGCAGGGGATTGCGGCGCTCTGACATCCTCTACATTATTCACAGAACAATTTTTATATGCAATGCAGTAATTCTCCACACATCTTCTCCAGTGAGCTGCTTCCACCCAGTTCTCCTCTGCATCCTTTCAATGCTGTCAAAGTTTTCTTTTGAGTCCCTTTTTTTTTTTTTTGCCTTAACCTCAATTCACCCTCAGTCCTCATCGCCTCAAAAGCCGATTATCAATTCCAATTGTCTTTAAAAAAAACAACTGCAAATGCATTCCAATAACACACCTCCAAGTGTTGTTTCCACTCTATATTCTCCTTGACTGTCACCACAGTCTTTCATTCAAATATACCCTGAGTTTTGTGAAAAGTGCATGCTCAGCTTGCTTATTATCATTTAATGTCTTCGCTTGTTGTCCCGCTGCCTCCCACGGTCCCTGCCCTGGCTTAGGATGTCATGCAAATTGACAGATGACGGAGCCCATATGGACACGGGGGCACATCAATGGCTTGTTTGAAGGATCGTGGAATCGGCAAACACCTGCAGAACGAACTTTTTTTTTTTTGCAGTCCGCCGTTCTGATGGACAGTATGTCGACTGCACTTCACACACACTTCAATGACAGCCAGGCGTTCAATTTTGAGACCACTCCCCACAGCCCCTGCGGTCTCTTGTGTGAGGCCCCTGTGATCTATATCAGTGAAGATCATCATACTCTCTGTGTGCTTGTAGGAATCACCCAAACAGGCCTCCCTATTTCACAGTGCCTTCCCTTTGTGATACCACGGTCGATGTCACTCATCCACCCTGCCATAGACGGACAATGACATAATGACATGCACAGTCCTTACCATCTTTAATGGCATCCCTTTGGTAACAGCACAGCGTCCCCCTTCACAGTGCGTGAGGTTCTTCCATGCAAACTGTGCTCCAAATTCAGCAATTCCGTTTTTTGGGTCATAAAATTATGTTTTGTCCCCCTAAATTCCAACCCACTTTTATGTCCTAAACTAGGAACGGCATCTGTAATTCGACTAATAGCCACTGTCTAAAGTCCACATATTAGAGGGGAGCTTTTAAATGCACTCAATTATAGCCTGCCAACAAAAAAAAAACTGAAGTTTCCAAATATTCTAAGGTAAAATAACATAGTTTCTACCTATTTACAATCATTGGGTGGTCGAGTCAAGGTGAATGCTGTCTGACTTCATGTTCTCTGACACTAGTGGGTTGTAACTTATTGTAGCACTTCGAATCCATGTGTTGTGTCAATACACACATTCCAAGTGAGTTGTCAGAAACAAACGTGGGTTTTCACATTGGAAAAGTCTGTAAAATCGCGTCTTTGCAGCGTTTTGTTGCTCTTGAGCGACACAATGAAAAATGACTTGTTTATTTATGTATTGTTTATTCAAACGTCTGCCCTGCAGCAGCTGGAGGAGAGGGGGCTGTCCGCTCGGGTAAGTCCCCGGTCAAATTTAGACTTGCAGACGTGTCAGTGCGCGGCTGTTCCCCGTCACCTCTCCCGCGCGTATATATATCCGCAGCGGCGTGAGTTTTCCCCGCCGCCGGCGCTTTTCACCGGGCTGCGAACCGAGAGGCAACCGGGAGGATCGCAAGTCCGTCACCTGTCACTCTCACCTGCTGGCGTCAGTCACGCGGAGACGTGCGTCACTTTCCCGGACGCGACGCTCCGACCCGATTGGTCCGGCCCAGCGCGGGGGGCGGGCGCTGCGAGGCCAACGCGGCTCTTCTATTGGACCGCGGCGTCTCATCGGCGACGTGACGCAGCTCGGAATTCCCAAAAGTTCCCAAGTTCACGGGAAGACAGGAAGCGTCGTTTCACGCCGAAAAGGAAGAAAAAAGGAAAATAACAAAAGAAAAAGGCCGGGGAGGAAGGACAGAAGCGAAACAAGCGGAGGGGGGAAGTGAAGGCGAGAGGTAAACACACCGGATTTTGTTGCTGTTTTGCGCTGGAAGGCGGCGAACGGTTGCTGGGAGTACCGGCTAGCTAACGGGACGCGAGTGGGAACACGGAAGAGCTGCGGCCGAGCCCCCCATCCTTTGTTTACCATCACCGGCGTACGGTGGCGGCGGCGGACACACCGACTTCCAGCCTTTTTAACCTTTGTACGTTTGTCGCCCGGAGATTTCCGAAGATACCGCAGCAGGTGCGGTTTTTGTACGGGTACGTGAGGCGCCGTCCGGGAGAAAATGACCCCCCCCCTCCCCGCCCCCGCCGCAGGTCACCCCCCTTCTCCTGGCGCGGTGTGACCATGTTTGGTCACCCAGCCGCCGCACGGTTTGTGGGCACCTGGGGTGGAAGAAGGGTCGGCCCTGGAATAGCTGTTTGGCGGCCGGGTCCGGCGCTTCTTCTCGGCCGGTAACTGCGTCCGGTGAGCCGCGGATGCCGCCGCGTCGTTACGTAACTCCAGTCGACGACAAGCGGAGCTTTTTGGAGGTAACGCGCATGCGCAGTCTCCACAACCGTAACAGCAGGCCCATGACTTGTGTAGGAATTGCGCATGCGCAGTCCTCTCAACTGTAACAGCAGGCTTATTATTTATATCGGCTAATCTGCGCGCAATCCACGCGTGTGCGTGCGCGAAAGGGGATGTGAACAGAATTTCGCATTGTTGTGCAACTTAGGGGATCTCACAGCGCAACAAAAGCCCGGGGTTAAAAGCTCCATTGTGCCGCAGTGAGGCTGATAGACGCGCCTCTGCTGTCGTCCGCAGGGAACCCTGTCGTGAAGCCGAGTGGAGCCTGAGGGGGGCGATGTCTGACAACTGCAACAGCGCAGGCAGCAGCGGCTCCTCCACCAACAGCTGGACCCTCCTCTCCCCGGAGGTAAGGAGGGGAAACGGGTCAGGGGACTCCGTGCAGCCCCGGTGTCGCAAGAGGAGCGCTCATTTTTTTGCATGTTCTCACTTGCAGTCCTGAGCCGCACACGAACCTTCAAAAGCCATCACCTCCAGGTTTCTCTGATAAGTTTTGAACTTTTTAACGGTGTGCGTTGGAATCAGAGTTTGCACTCGTTCACAATAGGACGATGGTATGTGGTTTCATGTGTCCTTTTTTTAAGCCTGGAGGCGAGGAATGTCTTATTCCCCAATATGTAAAATTACATGCAACTTTACACACCAGCTCAGGGAACTGTGCATTTGTTTTGCCACCATGAACCAGTGGTGTCCAGAGGTCTGGAGGCGCCCCAAAGACTCAAGTATGAGGCCTAATTTACTGAGAAATATGGGAAAGGAATACTTTTTGAATATATAAAAACTGATGAAACATGGAATGAACACTTTATTTGATACGCCCGATCTTCTACTCATTTTACATCAGCTGTGTGAACATCTTTTCCAATGCTTATCAAAGCCCCTTTCGTCCGTCGCTCCTGTGAAGTAGAAGACCTCAGATGTGTTTATTAATTTCAGTGTTGAAAATTACTTCACAGCTTGAAACTGAAATTGTGACTGTAAGCAGTAATCTGTGTGAAACACAGCGTCTGAAAAAATCCCCATGTAAGTATTTAATTAAATATCGCCCCCAAAAAACTAGAAAAAACATAGTTGCACCCTTTCTATTCTTTGACCTGAGTAGGTCTCTGCATGCCACTGCTTATTCCCCAATATGTAATTACATGCAACTTTATACATCAGCTCGGAGGCCTGTGCATTTGCCACAGTGAGCTCCCTACAGATTTCGCTCGTTGCCACTTTTTTAGGTCGACATAGATACGTAATGTGATGAATGTGTTATCCAAATTTTATGTCCTGTATGAGTCTCAGATGGACAAGTTAGAACCATTCACAGTGTTATAGGGGAAGAGTGATTTCTCATGACACAGCAGGCCATGATTCAAGATTCAAAATGTTTATTGTAATATGTACAGTCTGGAAATGTGTTTCCCAGCACAATGACATTCTGACATATTTTGCTGTCGCCAGTGAAGCCAGATAGGGAGCAATAAATACATAATAAGCATACTGTTGCAGCCAGATCTAAGGCGTTTTAACAGGATGAGCAATCTGAAAGGTGGGGTGTAAAGTGAAAAAGTTGCGTTCCACTGCATTCAGCCGGTGTGCTGTGTGACACTCACGCTGTCTTCCATCATACAGGAAACCATATTGCGATTATGAACCCCGTTATATTACAGTAGTTGGGGCTTTGAGTAGACAAGCTTTCGCAATTGTAGTGGTTTCCTGCCAGAAACGCTATCTAAGGGAAGCCCCCTGTCCGAGCTGTGCAGCCTCGTGGATCAGCTCCGATGGTTACAATTACACCTTTTAAAAGCCCAAAAACTCCATGTATGTGTGATACGGCACCATGCTCAGTGTCAGTGACGGTGGGCTAACAGCGGGCGGAGTCCCACCACTTACGGCCATTGAAAGCATCGTGACAGGACATGGAATAAATCTGGTAGAAGTCGAGACATAATGGAAGATGCACTGGTTTTCAAAGCAGGAGATACAAGTCCCTGAAATCACTGGAAACAAGGCCTTTGGCTCCCACCTGAAGAATTTCTGAAAGTTTTTCAACATGTGTATGCGGTCAGTCGGCATATTTCTCAGCTGAGGCCGGGAACATGCGAGTCGCATGCCGACACCGGGCGCGGCGTAAGTGTCAAGGTCACATATGAGGATGTTAACGTGACTTCCCTGCTGGGCCCTCGTCCCCTTGGATCCTCTTTCCTCTTGCACAGGAAGCCGCTGTGGAGAATGTCGGGCCGGTGGACGACGGCACCGAGAGCCTCGGCGACGTCCCCAGCCTGTCCGAGGACGTGGCAGGTACTGCGGCTCGGACTCTGTGGTTAAAGTTGCGGCGTCACAGCCGAAGTCGCTGCCTTCAAAAGTTCAGCGCTTTTCAGATTATTTTGGGGAAATTGCAGACCGTGTGCATGTTTATTACAGGAGCCGCCGTGGAGTTCAAACCAAGTGACGTGTCAGTGGAGACCGTCTTCTCTGAGGAGGGCCACCAGGTCGGTGCAGAGTCGCCAACGCAGCAAGTCCAAGAGGTCGTAGCAGATTTCTTTTGAAATGTCCAACCAATAAAAATCCATTCAGAAAGTCCTCGTGAAGAGCGAAGGGGTTCTCTTGGTTCTCCGTTAGCCTCCAACAACCCAAAAATAGCAGTTTCACCGAAGATCCTTTATTGTCAAGGTTTGATGGAGAGTGTGAACTTTTGGATGTCCATTGTGATTGACAGCATGGATTGGCTCCAGCCCCCAAATTGTCCAAAATAGACTGTAATAGAAATAAGTATTGATAGTGATCGTGGAATATACAGTATATATGAACACCTGTCAGATCAAATTTTATTTTAACTGTGCATAGAGGGTTTTTATGGATCTCTTTCATTTAGAAAGATATTCAAACATTTTTTGTTTTGTTTTTATTTGTCATTTTTAGCTACTTAAAATATTTTTTCCTCAGCAAATGTAATGTTCAAGAGCGGGGACAGCCTTATTGGTAACTGACATTTAATGATGTCTGTGGAGGTTCTAAGTCGCCCTTGTCTCGGTAAATTCTGCTCACAATCTTCTTGTCGTGGCAACTGGGCTTGATTGATTGACGTAATCGAGACCATTTGTCACGGCTAGAAGATATTCACATGTAATGAGAGTTACTATCGAACGATGACTTCCTGATTTTGTACCTCTTCTTTCCGCGGCACCCAGTTCTGACGTGGCCACATGTGCAATCTTTTAACGTAAATACTGCTGTTTGTAGGTGTGCCAGGAGACTTCTCCAGAATCCAGCGAGGGTCCCTTCCCTTTGAGCCCAAGCCCCCTGGAGCCTCCGGAGCTCGATCTGGAGAGTCAGCCTCCCGTCATCCACGACATCGTGACCAGCTCCCCCAGCGACAACGAGCCTCTGGGCGCCACGCCCTTCATCACCAACATCGATTACGACGCTCGTGAGCTCCCTCCCGTCGAGTGCGAGGAGTCCAGTCCCGAGCCGCCCAGCGCCGGCAGCCTCGTCGCCATGGAGTCGGAGTTTGACGCCAAGTCCGCCGAGGACACTCCCGACGCCCTCGGGCTCGGCCAGGACGTCGAGGAGAAATTCTCTGCCACTGGCCCGCCGTCATGCGTCGAGGAGATTCTCTCTGCCGAGGGCCCGCTGTCCAGCGCTGACGCCGGTCTGGAGAGTGACACTCGAGAGTCCCCCAGCCCCGTCCCAGAGAGCCTGGAGCCAGAGACGGTCGGCGCCGCTGAATCCACAGAGGGGGCTGAGCTTTTTGGGCTGGCCGCCACAGGTGTGCTTTCGGCCGGTCGGATGACAAATATGACTAGGATGTGGGATTTCTCCTACTGTCTGTGGCTGTTTCTGATGTCACCGCAACTGAAGCAGAAAGTCAGTGCTACCAGCTCAGCCAACAGGAAAAGCCAGGAAGGAAGTTGTTGGTGCTATGAAAGCTGCAGTGGTAGAAAGAGAAAGCGGGCTGCGGTGCTGCAGAGGCGGTAAACGTGTGTCAAATCATAAGGCCCATCAGCAGCTAGAGAGTGATTTATCCGAAGGGCAGTCAGCCGCGCTCCCGCTAGGAAAACCAGAAAGCACCATGTGTGAAATTGCTCGTTATAATTTAGGTAGAAAAACGCATCTATTTGCATGAGCAGCGCAGACTCCTCGCCAGATATTTTAAGCGAAGGTCACACTCCGGTGTGTGTCGCCTGCCTTGCGTGTCGATAGCTGCAGGCGGCGGATTGCCAGCAGACAGTTATGATTTTGGAAAAAACGTCCGCGATTCTGAGGGTTTTATGGTGAAGGATGTCAAAAGAGTAAAACGCTGGAGCGAAGGCACGCCTCGACTGTTAGGAGACAATTCAGTGTGTGTCTGCCTGTCGGTTCTTAGGAAGCTTAAGCCCAACTTCCTCCCCCCGCAGAGCCCGTGGACGACGGCCTGAGGAGGAGAAACCCGCCCCACTCCGCCGAGGCGCCCAGACCAAAAATGTCAGAAGAGGACGAGGATGTGGACGAGGAGGAGGAGGAGGAAGAGGTGGTGCATTTCAGTCTGGCTGAGAAGAAGGAGAAGAAGCAGTGTTTCTCCTGGAACAAGTGCATTGTGGGGGCTGTGGTCCTTCTCTTCCTTGGCTCCCTCTTCCTCTCAGGTGAGCCGCTCACGCACTCGGCCCGCCGCTTCTCAGAGCCGTCGCCGCATCATATATTCCATCGCAAGATCCCAACTTTAAAGCTGAATCTTCTAAGTGTTAGGATTTGGAATTAGCACACTTCCTTTTCCCAAATCAGAGAGTTTGTTAGAGAAAGTAGTTCCCCCGCCCGTCTCCCAAAGCATTGGCGGACGTCTTCCAGACTGAAGACTCCTGTGTCTCAGACAGTCGGCCGGCCCGGGTCTCGCCATCCGAAGCAAAAACCTGCCCCTCAGATCTGAGGCTAGACGCGGTTCTTTGGTCCTCGGCGCGCGGTGTTTGGACACCAGAAGCCGTGAAGCTCCACCGCCGCCCTCTAACCCTCTATCCGTTATTTTTAGCTCTCCACCTGACACTGGCCTCTCTGTTACGACACGACGAGTCTCGGCCGTCACAACCGTGACGTTCGATCGGTGGAACCGAGCCCCAACCCCCCGAGCCAGATCCACGGACGCAGGAAGTTTAGCGTGAGCTTAAACAGGAGACATAGAGGTGGACTTGATAGAGACGCTCGCAGAAACCTGGAACCTTCTCTCGGCATATGTCGTCCAGCTCAGCTTCAGACCAGGCAGCCAGAGGAGGCCCCCACGCCCACCGCTTCCCCCGACTGGCGGTCAAATGACTGAACCCTTTTTTTACATCATCTGTTTTTGTGTTTGTATTTCGCGATATTTATTTATTCAAATCTCAAAAGATTCTCAGGAAAAGAGTGTAACATATGGCTTTGCACAATATCTGTACCAACTGACGAAAAGACGGAAAAATAAAAAGAATGGGAGGCACTTTACGTGGACATCCACCTGAGGCTGTTTGTTCTCCAGGCTTCGTCTCTGACCAGAATGCTGAGAAGCTCAAATGGTAAACACTGCAGGACAGCAGAGAGCGCTTCGGCGCTAAACGGCTAGCGCACACACATAACTCATAGTTATGTTATAGTTAACTCATAAGGCGAAGGACGCACACCCTGAGTTCGGACTCGACGTCCGTGAAGGTCCTCCAGAGCCCACATTTCTGTCAAGTTCAGTCGTGAGCGAAATGCACGTCAGGACAGAGCTGAAAGAAAGAGAAACAAAGAAACGGACTGTGACGACTTGTGTGAAAGATGCGCTGTTTTCTGCTTTCGACAGGTGACTTTGACACGAATGAGCTGAGCGACGGAGAACAAGGCGAGGTCTGTTGCCCGTCCGTCCGTCATCCTCGCTCTGCTGTCTCTCTGTCACACGTCCCGCAGCCTCCGTGCTCCCTCTCACTATCATTTGAACAACCCTGCAGAGCAATGAATCTTGTCTAAACTCTTCTATGTGTTTCGTCGGCCGGTGATTTCCGCTCCAGGACGGCAACGGCGGCGACGCGCAGGATATGAGGGAGCTGTTGGATAAACTGACGCAGGAAAACCAACAAATCGCCCAGCTGGAGGATCAACTGCAGGTCAGTTGAAGGACGCCGCGTTTCCTCAGCTTCACGACGAGCGCGAGCAGCCATTGTAATTTCTTCATCGGCTTGACGGTGAAACCAGTCGCTTTGTGAATTATAAGTCACAGAAAGATGAACTGGACGCCGAGTTGAAGGCGGCGGCGCAAAGCGGCGATGAGAAGAGTAGAGCCGACCTGGAAAAGGAGAACGCGGACTTGAGGATGGAACTGCTGTCTCTGCCCGACCTGAAGAGAGAGCTGGAGAGCCTGCGGGCCAGGATGACGGAGCTCAGCCGGCTGGCAGGTACGATGGACGCATTGATGTCGCATCCGGCTTGGTAGTGTTTTTAGATTCTCATGTGATCGGGCACGTTCACAGAGGATCAGGACCTGCAACCCCACGGCCGGACCCACCAGAAACCAACGGCGCCCGAGAGGGAACGGGAGGAACTGCAGAGGCAGAAGGTCCTGCTGGAGGAGAGCAGGAAGAGGCTGCAAGGGATGAGAAATGACAGAGGCGACAGGAAGCGGGTGATGGACAACCTGGAGGACATCCAGAGGAAGATCTCGGAGTGGGTCGAGAGGTTTGGGGAGGGGAGGCGACGGGAGTCTGCGTGGAAGGAGGGCAGGAGCAAGAACAACAGGAAGAAGGAGGAAAAGGAGCGCAGGGTCGAGAAAGACCACAAGCAGAGCAAGGAGGGAGGACGGAAGGACAAAGAGGACGGGAGGGAGAAGGAGCGGAGGTCCCCGAAGCACGACTCGCACAAGGAGTCGTGGAGGAAGCATCAGGACGAGTGGGAGAGGAAGAAAGGCGAGCGGCGCCTGGACAGGGAGGAGAGGAGGAAGGAGAAGCCATGGCACGGCTCGTCCGTCAAGAACCCCCGCGAGCAGCAGCAGCAGCAGCAGCAGCAGCAGCAGCAGCAGCAGCGGCAGCCGTCCCGCAAGCCTCCGCAGGCCCACGACCACTTCTGGAGGGACCAGGAGCAGAAGCTCAGGCGGAACGTGGGCGCCCGGCCGGGCTGCGTCTCCGTGGACGACTGCGCCGCCAAGGAGGGGCTCTACCCCGTGGAGCTGCCGGAGTTCGAGGAGCTGCTGGAGGGCTACCTGAGCAAGCTGGAGGGGTCTCCCCCCGCCAGCAAGGACGCCATCCGCCGGCTCACCGCCGACTTCTTCCAGGACGGCGTCTTCATCCACGACAGGGTGCCCTTCGCCGACTTCGCCGAGGACGTGGCGGACGTCCTGGAGGACATGGCGGACGTCCTGGAGGAGGGCGGGGGGAAACGCGGCGACTCCCTGGAGGAGGAGATGGAGGAGTTTGAGCGGGAGGCCCTGTGGAAGTTCGCCGCCACCTTCTGACGAGACGCGGAAAGCGGACGGACGGACGGACGGACGGGGGAGGAGTTGGAATGCAGGACCCAAAGATGCATCATGAGAGGACAGTTCGACGGGACCTTTCTCACCAAGCCCCCGCCCCCACCGTATTAGCGCCAAAAATCACAGTGGTGGTGGTGGTGGTGGTGGTGGTGGGGCGACTTCCTGTACAGAGTGATTGTGTCTCATTCTCCCTCAGTCTGGTTAGAAACTAAACTACTTCTTAGAAGTCGTTACCTACCTCCCCCCCCCATGCGAAGCCCTTTGATAATGTGCTGTGCGGACCCCCCCCCCCCCCCCCCCCCCCCCCCCCCCGGGGGTTTTTTCCGGTGACCGGGGCATTTTGGGCCTCTCCGGGTGAACCCTGGGGGGGG
>CAAKHD010002242.1:1353-13003 GCA_901007705.1 Fistularia tabacaria
CCGCACTAATAGGGGGGGGGGGGGGCGCGGTTGAGGCCCGCCCCCCCCCCCCCCCCTCCCCCGACGACATTAGCCGGGACAAAAGAAATGCCATTGACGCTGGATCATATTTTCCAGCCGGGTACCAGAAGTGGGGGGGGGGTTGCCAGTGTTCAGCGCTGATTGTGGCTAGCAAACCCGTGCACCAATTAGCCGCGACGGTAAAGCCCCCCCCCCCCACACACACACACACACACACACCTCACCAGCCCCCTTCAGACAGGAAGCAACCTGCAGTAAAAACATCAATAAAACCTCAGTGATTCGCTAATACGCTAGCAGACGACAGCGTTGCTCATGAAGAATCACCAAGCTAATTGTCCCATGCTATCGCGCAATAGGCCGTGAACTCGTGCTGAACTTTCTACCGCATCGGTCAGTCTCGCTTTTCCGGTTAAAACGGATATTTTGGGAAATGATCTCACGCCCCTGATGATGAAGATTCCCAAAGGGTCATTAGAGTCCAGCTAGCTTTTTTTTGTCGTTGTTATTTTTTTCGTTGCCCGAACAAACCCTGGGTTAGCATCGTGCTGCTTTCGCTCGGTTTATTTTCACCCCCAGCGCTCCTCTTTGGGCCCCCGGAGAAGCAAGCGATGTCAGCCGCCGGCCCATCAGCTAAAAGCGAGTGCTCTTGTTGACATGGAGGCCTCCTCCGCGGTTCCTCCCCGACCCCCTCGCGTCTCCAGGGGGGGGGTCGCGGGCGGAACATGGGAACCGCCGGCCGGGAGGGAGGCTCCGCTTTGAGAACGGAAGCAGCCTGCACTCTGCGGTTGCGCAATTCAATTAGGAGCTAGCGCTGATAAGCCAGTGGACCGGATCACGGGGGGGTGGGCGGAGTGAACGGCGGGGGCACCCGTCCCTCCGGCCGGCCTAGCGGCAGTCCGAAAGACATTCCCGCCGCTGGAGGACGGAGGAAGGCCCATTCCTGAGGTGAGTGCCGGGGTTTCCGATCGCTTCTCCTCCCGCGTCCGTCCGTCCTGTAACTTTAAACTCCACCGGGGAAAGAGTTCAGCGTTTGCGTGCGTCCTTAGCGAGGGCTAACCAGGGGTCCGGTCACATGAATCCGTCACCTTCACCGGGGGCGCAGATGTTCAATATTCCTGTCGGAAAGAAGAGGTTTTGATTCCGCCAACGGCGCATTGAGAACCGGCGGGTTTGCATTTTATCAACGATTTTTATTGGATTATTTTGTGTCTTTACCCAAGGTGTTGCTTTCGCGCAGTCTTTGAGCAGCGGTTAGCTTTTCCACCTCACAGCAACAAGGTTCAGGAAACGTTACAGTGATGACACGGATTGAAATAAATCAACAACATTTCATTTAAAATGTCCAGATCGTAATGGGTGTGACTGACATGGACGTACGGAAGACCGAGGTGCTGATCCACGTGCCGGATCATAGAAATAAACAAAAATAAAGTATCCGTGCAAGTAAAAATATTGCATTTTTTTGTATTTTTTTTTTCCACTTAATTTATTTTATTTATTTATTGTCTTTAAATGGACATCATTTCCTCTGCGGCTCCACCCAGGATTAAAATGAATGAATTTAAACGACGTCTCGACGTTTTATGGGTTGATAAACACCACGCTGGATGTTTTTTAACGTCGAAGTCAAATGGTAATAACCATGTAGTTACAGTGTTATTACACTTTGTTTATTTTTTTTAAATCAACTTTGACAGATGGGGCGGACCGTGTTCTTGCTGACGCTCGTCTTCATCAGCGCAGGTAAGAAGGCGATAGGTGATTTCCACAGGGGCCATTGTTGTAGTCCGCAACCTTTGTTGAAACTAAGCAGCCGTGACGGAAGTGGGTATTTTATATTGATTTCCGTAGTATTTCTTATGTGGGTGTCAGTCTCGAGTGTTCCTCGTGTCTGTTTTCTCCAGGGCTGACTCAGAATCTCGCCCCGCCGTGTGACCGTCCCGCCTTCGACGGCGGGGTCGACGCGTGCCTGTCGCTTCTCCGCAGCAGGATGAACGCGAGCGGCCACGCCGGCGGCTGCCCGTGGCCCGGCGTGCTACGGTAAACCGCCCTCTTCTGGTTCCCCCTTCTGATCAAACCGTGTTCTGGTAAGGGAGCGAGGGGCTTTTTTTTCAGCTGTTTCTGGCGGAGGAGTCCCGCAGGGATCCATCCCGGGGCCTCTACCGTTTCCGTTTTTTTCCGTCCTCCCCGAAGCAGAAGCTTCACATGTTCAAGTATCGCCAAAATCAGGCCCTCCCGCTCCTCCTCGCAACATCCTGGCCATTCTTACAGATGCCTTCATTTCCTCTGGACCGGACCACTGCAGTGTCCCCGTGTCCGGGAGTGGGCCGGTCCACTCCCTGGCCGCTGCCAGACCCAATAACCGGGTACCCACCAGCCCCCGCCCCCGCCCCCAGGGGACTAACGCCAGGACTCGTCGGACCAGCTGCGACGGGGCTAAAGGTTAGCGACGGCCGCGCATTAGCGGCAGCTGGCCCTGAAGGCTTTGGAGCGGTTCCGTGTTCTCGGGGTTACGTGTTCCCGCTCTGTAAACACTTTCAGCTAAACTTAAGACCCGCATGTTTTCTCAGGCCTTTGAGCGCCCTCAAGGTTTTATGCGCTATTTTTCCTTTTAAGTCTCCCGTGCCTTATATTTTCCACTTTTTTTTCCCCTTTCCCGAGCTTTCTGGTGTCCGTGCACGTTAATGCTTCATATCAATCATGTTCTTGTTTTTGAATTATTGTTATTATTGCAGCACTTTTGTGAAACCCGGGTCGGCCGTTCAAAAGGCCCCCGCCGCGAGCCTTGGAAGCGCTAGATCGCAATTTCATTAGCACGCAATGCCGTCCGTGAGTCAGCGCTGCTAGCGCCTCGCGTGCGTGCCCGCGCGACGCCCCCGCGCTCGGCACAGGAAGCCTGGATGAGGCGGTGCATTACGCCCTTTTTATGGCTCCTCCGCTAAAGATATACGGCCTTCAGTCATGGGAAAGTTAGATACTTTCCTGTTTACCGCTGGTCTCAGCTAATTAGTCATCCCTCTCATGAAAAAGACGTTGGGCTCCGGCTCCTGGGTTTTTGTTTCCAGACGGCAGCGGTGCGCGGAGACCTTAAATCTCCCGGCGGCCACGATCAGGGCGAGCCACCCGTATTTTCACGGCAAAGCGGCGCCAAGCGAAGCGTTCACGGAGCTCCAGGGCGGCGAGGGATGCAACCTGAGCGAAAGCTACGAGGCCACCGGTGGCACCTCTCCAACCGGCGTTTTCCACCGATGGCCAGCAGGGGACAGAGGGGAACCCTGAGGAGCCAGTCGGAAAAGTATCCAATGACAAATCGGGGATGGCTCTAGGGTGGGGCTACCTGGCAGTCTCTGGAATCCCCTTCCCATCTCTATCCAGTGGACAGACACCCTCTCTTTGCTCATGAATTGGCTTTTCTTTTTGAAAACTTTTTGGGTACTTCTCTTTTTGGGAGGGCTTACAGGTAGCACTAAGCTAGCCCCCGGTCTGCTGCCGTAGGCTCAATGCGCTAAGGGGAAATCCCACGATGCACCCGATCTACGCATCCTGCTGGTACTCATGTTCCGTCATCCGGCTTGAAATGTTGGGTTTTCTGATGATCATCTTCAAGAGCTTGGTCCAGACCGGCTCGACCTGCCGGAAAGTGTTGTCACATTTGGCGCCATATGAATAAAATCAGACCTCCGTACAGCGGCAGCAGGTCTATGAAGCAGGAACCTTGAGGAGGTCCAGTATCCAATGGAGTGTCTTGTCAGCAAAAAGTAAATGTTAGCGATTGTCCATGTTCAGGAACGCAGTTCAGAACAGATGCTAATTTACTTGCCAATGCTGATATGTGGCCTTCTCTCCCGTAGCATCTACAACGAGCTGAAGTACTGCGTTGATCACGTGGCCAGAGAGACCCACTGCCGGGCCTACCGCTCGCTGACGGACGACGTCTTCCTCGAGGTCCACCGCGAGTACTTCGCCATCTGCCAGGACATCCGGGACCCGCCACTCTTCACCCTGGTCATGCTGATCGCGCCGCTCACCGCGGCCACCGTTGTCCTGCCGTTCCTGTGTGGCAAACTCTCCACCTGGGACCTGGAGACGGCCAGCTCCTTGGGGCTCTGAGGAGGCGCTGCGCTGAGGGTGCGGCCACGTTGACAGCCGCTCGGGCCTACAGGGCTGCGAGCCCGGGTCCAAACGATAACTTTCATTTTGGTGCCGAATCAGGTACCTCATCTGCGACTCTTAGAATTTTGCGCGTCACCTCAGAGGTTCACCTCGTGCCTTCTTTCGTTCTAGGTTTGATTTGCTCATCTCCCACACGCCTCAAAACACCATCGCTGACGTGATAATCAGTGTGAAATGTCAGAATAAAAGCCTGATTATTCACAATGACCGAATCTGAGTCAAATTTAGCTCCTGGGCAGCTTCGTGAGATCTCACACCGAATAATAACGATTCAGGAAGACATTTACCACGACAGGCCTCAAGGGAATGAGGACTCATCCAGCTGAGAGCCTCTCTTCCGCTCTTCCTGATTGGCCGGCGCCTCAACTTCCCACGTGGGGGCCGCCTGGGTGGTTCCGCTGCTCCGCCTGGCATTGTCCCAAAAGACGGTACCGGACAAGCCGAGGGATCCGTGGAGGCTCCGGAACGAGTGCTTAGTCCCCGTCCCTTTGTGCGAGATCAGAGATGTGATTGGCTCTGGCTAAGGTGCAGGGAACGGTATGATCAAGTATGTGAGCGAGAGCCTTTGCAAAGCCCGAAGCGGTGACCAGTTGGAACCTGCATTTCGACGAAAGGCTTTGTGGTTTGAAGAAATTTCGATTCCCTTCGGGAAAACACAACGTCTAAAATCAGTACTTCCCGGGAAGTTCCAGGGAAATACCTCGCCGGCGGCTGAAACGCGCGGCTTTGTTTGCGACGCTGGAGGAAGACGGATGGATCAACGTGCAAAACGGGAGCCGGGTGTCCCGCTTGCGTTCTGCTCTTAATGAACTTTCATAAATTGTAATCAGGGGCCGCAGCAGCGCCTGCCAAGTCCGGGGCCGCACCTGAGAACACATTCAGCTTCAACGGAGATCTGGATCTAATAATCGCCAATCCCCGCCTCTGTGGCGTTTGGGCGGCTCGGCCCCGGAGCGGGTCGTTGCGTCGGGTTCCGTGACTCATTAACCCAGAGAGAGGCGGGAACGAGGTTTTTCTCTCGCGCATCTCAGGCGCGGCTTCGCCCAAAGAAAACAACGGGCGGGTTAGCAAGATTAATGGCTCGCGCGTGTTCAAAGCGCCTTCCTGGGGTCGGCGCGCCCCTCTCTTCGCACGACCTCGCCCCTCCATGCCGCTCTCGCCGCGCCGGCCTCTCTTAGCGCGCACGCACGGACACACTCACGCCCCTTTCAAACTTCAAGCTCCAGAGGGAGTGTTTACAGACCGAAGGTCGTTTTTTTTTTTCCCCGCGGCGCGAGGCTCGTGTGAGACAGGCCGGGGTAAAACCGGCGCCTGATTGGCCAAGAAGAGCTCTGGGAGACTTTGGCAGCGTCAGGCCGGCGCCCCCTGGCTGCAAGGATGACCCCGCTGGCGCCGACAAGACAGTAACTCACAGACACAAAACTTCATGTGTGATATTGATGTTCTTCTGCTATTGCTAGCGTAGTACTTACCCTGGAGGTGCACGGCACTCTGAAGGGGGAAGGGAGAGCTTGAGGATCCAGGTGAAGCGTAAGATCTCCGCCATCGTCCGAAAGAGGGAACTCCGGGACTTGGAGTCGGTTTTGGCGACTTGCGCCCTCCTCTGTTGTCTTCTTGACGTTGCTGTTAGCTCAGCTACTAGCTAACTTCTCGTCTCTGGAGCAAAGAGGTGGTGCAAATCCACCGAGAGGTGTTTGAGAGAACCCACACAGGTTTTTCACTTGGTTTATTCACTACGTCAGGCTCGGTTCCGACACACAGACGTTCTAAAATCGGCGATTCCAGAGCGTCGGGTGGGACGTCTGTCGCCGTCTAGGCTAAAAACACGCATCGGCGAGAACTTTGTACAAATCTCAGAAAACCTCTCAACCATACGGCGGACGTCAAAACCAATTGTTTGGAAGTTCCTGAAAGTCGAAAAAACAGAGCAGAATACGACTTACGAACTGGCGGGACGGCGAACGCGCCGATGCTATGTCATCTTCCCAACTCGCGCTCTTATTCTGCACAGCACATCAGTCACGCGCCGCGCCAGCTCTCCGCTGCTCCCGGGTCCTTTTCCTTTTTCTTTTTTTTTTCTGTCTTTTTCAGTCCCGGAGTGTTTGCTTAGCCTCCGCGCTCCTCTGTTTGACGCGCGTTCTTATATTATTCATGACATCTGTGAAAAAGCGCACCGTGCTTTATGGAAATCTTGAAGGGAAGATGAAAGGGTGGATGAATGATGACGTTTTGCTGTTTTGACAGTGTCAAACTACACAACCATGTTTTTTTTTAATCCCGCGCCAGCTTTCTTTTAAGTCTTAAACAGCGACGATTATCAGCCCCGGCGCCGAATCCCAAAGGTCGGGTAGACGAGTAGAAAAATAAGGTCGGGCCTTGTGCGTCCGGGGTCAGCGCCGAACTGGCCGGGTAGGGCGTTCACGGCCGGACGAAGTGAGCCGACAAACCCCGAGGTTTTATCTTCTCACACGGCCTCTAGAAAATTTGGCTCGGAGTCGGCGCCGTATTTACAGAGCGGGCTCCCCCGCCGGGGAGCTCAGCTTGGCAGTGACAAATTCCCCCAGGTCAGAGGTGCTCCGAAAGGGGTCGCCCGGCTCCTTGCTCGCGCGTCTTCGCGAATCTATAGGCGGCGGCAGGAGAGGGTCAGCGCGAGAAAGGTCAACTCGCACGGGTTTGTTTTGGGTTGTTTTTTTTTTTTGGTTTCTACAACCGAGGCGGTGCAGCACTGGGAGGGAGGGCGCACGTGCACGCAAGCGGGGCCTCGACATTGAACGTCTTGCTGGCGTCGATGCTGGAGCGCGGCGCTAACGGCATTCAACCTTGCGTGTTAGCCCCGTTACGCTGCTTCAGGCTACCTCTGCTGGGGGATATCCCCTGAGCCACTGCTCTCCTTCTTCCAATTCCTCCGATCCTGCTTGCACTCACTTCCCTTCATCAATGTATGCTAGCAACCTCATAGCCTTTCCCGAGCACCCGGGCTCTCTCTTGCGTCTCACCAGCCGCCCATCATCGTTATTTCGTTAAGGATTATCAAATCTATCGTTGTGTCATTTCAGCTATTAGCATGTAACTGTCAGCGCTACTGGTATTCACGCTAATAGAGCATTTGTTCCTGGCTCTCCCAGCTGTCATATCTCCTGCGTCTGGATCCGGCCAAGGTTTGTGTCTGGTGAAAGGCAGAAACCTGGCTTCCTCGTTGGGTTCCTGTAGATCACCTTAATGCGTGTGGTCCAGACTTGCTCTATTAATTTACCTGATTTGGCTAGCAAGGAAGTAAGCTAAGCTACGGTTATTATTTTAGCCTATTGTCCCACGTTGCCACGACCGACTACTTCCCGTCCCTTCAGCCGAGGTCGGACACCGGCCACGAACCGGCCACGCGAGCGGTCGATGCAGTAAAACCAGCGACTAGCAACACTCCGCGAGACATGAGCGAGCGGGGATCAGCTACATTAGCGTGGTGTCCCCTCATTTGCCCCCGGGTAGGTGAGAAAGATCCTCCCCCCGGGGGAGGGGAACCTGCGGGGATGGAAGTACCTCGGAGTAAAGTTCTCGCCTGGCACGGAACGGCTTTTCACAAACGGCAATAGACAACTTTTCTTTCTTGTCTCCGTTCTTTCCAAGTGCCATGACAGTTGTTGGAAGGGGCTGGATTGCGTTTCATTTTCCTCCGGGGGCCGAGCAGCTATCAAAACACTGGAAACAGAACCATCACCACTTTACACCACTTTTATTTTAAGTGTTTCCACCCAGGTTTTTTTTTTTTTTTTTTTTTTTTTTTCAAGTATAAATTAATAAATGCGCATAAACGATGGCGGATGGAAACTCAAAGAGGGACGGTTTTAAAGCTCGCCGTGTGAAAGCCGAACCGGCAGAAAACGTGTTGAGGAGACGCCAACCGCAGATCACCTCCGCAGAACTCCACGCCGACTCACGGGGCTGAGAACCGAGCGGTCAAATGAACATACATTCGGCTACTGTTACTCACTAACCCAGTAAAATAAGCAGTACTTGACTTTTAAACAATTAGCCAAGTATTAGTGTTCAGTAAAGTGGGGTCGGGCAAAGTGGTAGGGGGGAGGGGAGGACTCTCTGGAACATCACCAGAACTTCAACACTGGATTTCAGGCAGAAATAAATGCTGTACTCTATGGTAATAATGGTATTATACCATCATTGGTACCATATCCGGTAAGTATTTATTTACGTATCTAGTGGGCTATCCTGCTCACAGGGTTGCGGGGGTGGGGGGCAGGAGCCAATCCCTGTTGCTGCAAGAGGCTGTGGTGAAACATGGACAGATCAGCTGTGCATCCCCGTTTCATTCACACCTTCCATCAATTCAAGAGTCTTCAGTGGACCCACTGGAGGACTACGGAGGACCCGAAGGAGCACCGGGCGTGGAGACGCAGGGAGAACTGAGTGGACTCAGACTTGGAACTTCCTTGTTCGGAGGCGAGAGTCCAAACCCCTGCTGCTTCTTTTTTCTTTTTTTAATAAGCTAAAAGTTGTCTATTGCCACTTGACGCGCGAAAACTGACCCTCTTTTCCAGAACCCTCCGGACGCCGCAGAGCGCGCCGACGACTCCGAGTCGCCGTCCCCATTGCACATGTGCCCAGAACCTGTAGGGTTATTTAAAGGGATCATCAGGAAAGAGGTTCACGGGGGATTCGGATCGGACCGGCTTTCATCGTCACTTGTTCCCCATGTACCTTGTGCCACTTGTACCGCTTGTAACACTTGCTCACCGTGTACCTTGTGCCACTTGTACCGCTTGAAACACTTGTTCCCCATGTACCTTGCAAGAAAATCAAGACCTGTGGAGGCGTCGAGGCACCGCCGAGCGCCGGCTGAGGCCGAGGGGTTGAGGGAAGGTGAGGAAGAGGAGATGATCCTGCTCTAGATATTTTACAAACGTCTTTCCTGGCTTTAGGAACGCCAGCGGGAGCCCCGGCAAGGGATGTTCTCCGACGAGGCTCCTGCTTCTCACACCAGCATGTGGATCTCGTTGTACTCGTCGCGCCCGTCCTCGTCGAAGTTCGGGGAGTCTTCATCGCAGTCCAGCTGCGGGGAGAGGAAAGTCACGTCAGTTCTTTTGGAGGTTTTGTTCTTGGCTTTTTAAACGCTCCCAGAGACCGGGGACCTGGACGTGATGAAGCACGGAGAGGCACTAACATATCCCAGGTTCAATGTTGTCTACGAGTCCTACTTTCCCCACTCCTTCTCCTCCCAGCAGCCTGATCCAACGGTCGGGGTTCTGAATGAAGAACCTACCTTGCTCCTTAGTCGTTGCCCTTAAAATCCCAAGTAGAGAAGATGGGACCCCTTTGTTGGGTTCAAACCAACCAGGGAACATCAAGCTAAGGGAACATTTTCCTTAGAGAACCACACAGGCTGCTCGCGCCCCATTTTTATTTCCCCAAATAAAGCCCGGGGGGTTGAAACCGAGCCCCGTGTTCCGCACCAGCTGTGACAACCATCCCGGGTCACCCGATCCCATCCGAGCGAATCCCTGGCCCCGGGCGGGGTGCACATCTGCTCCCGGTTCCACGATGCAACTCCAAAACCGAACCCCTGGAGTCCCCCCGCCGGTCCGGCTCGGACCGTTAGCTTCGACGTTTCGGACTTCAGAGGGGTTGTTTTCCCCCCGCGGACCCTCACGCAGCGGTTTATCGGTGAACTGATCGTGAATCTGAGCGCTAAACTCACCCGCTGATGCGCCGCGCCAACGCTAATTACGTTAGCAGTTCTCCGCTCGCAATGACATCACATTTTCCATTCGACCCGATTGCTGAGTTGGTGATTCCAGATCAGATCGGGGGGACGGGGAGGGGATAATAAGAAAATAAATCTTATATCCTGGCGCCTCCAGTGGAGAGAAGAAGAAGAAGAAGAAGAAGAAGAAGAAGAAGAAAGAGCGCACCGGACATGAAAGGGCTGGCGAGGTCCTCAAAAGAAAAATAAAATAATATTGATGTAAGGGATGTATGACACATGAGACCAGACGGCTTAAAAATAGAACAGTCCTGCCGGGATACATATTTTCAGATGACGGATGCGCAGTGGCGCAGGGGTGCCAGGAAGAACGACTCCCCGCTACGGAGGCACCGGAGTCAAATGGGCGAATGTCAACCCTGCGTTTAAGGCCCCATTTTAGCCGCGTCGTTGCCCGTTCCGGGTTTCTTCGCGCATCATTGTGAAAAACGGCAGCTGTCATCTTCCCGTCCAATCGTCCAACCTCGTAGCCTCCCGGTTCTTTTTCCCTGCAACCGGTATGCTCAGCTCGCCGTGCACCAACGGCGCCGTGTTGCGAGGCGCTCACCTGGCAGTGCAAGAGCAACTCAGGGTTGCCTAAGGGTTGCCTTTAACTCAGGTTGAACCTAGCCGGGACTCGAACCGCCAACCCTCCGTAGGGACGCCCGCTCTATCCACTGTAGCCTACCGACTCCAGCCCACGCAAATTCATCCGCCGGGAACGAAGCTCAGCGACGCTGACCTCAGCCACAGCGGGAATCGTCCCGTAACTGCGCGGCTGCATCCTTACGCAACGGCGGTTGCAAAACGCCGCGGCTCCAGAGCCCCCTCCGGGCATACATGTTACGTGTTACGGTCCTGAAATCCGGGGGTATTTGCCGTGCCTGGAAGCGGAGCCGGTCCGTACTGTTTTGATCCGCCCCCTCGTCCTTTTCATTTCCGAGACCGAGGAGCAGGCGCTGGGGGGGGGGGGAGGTTCTCCTGGGTCGGCGCCGACTCCCTTGAAAGACGGGCCGATACTGAATCGAAGCAAGGTCGCGTTCCCCGGAGTTCTGATCGGGGACATGGCGAGTACCCGGGCGGGATCCAAATATCAAGTTTGTTGACAGTGGGAAGAAGACGGCGAGAACCTGGAGAGAACCTCAGGCAGGAGAACCCTCCCAGAGAGAGGCTGGTGAGGCGCTGGAAGAGAACCTGCAACCTTCTTACGGTAAGTTGAGAGGTCTAACCATGGTTTTTGGGGGGTTTATGGGAGGAAGAAGGAGAACCTGGAGGAACCTAAACAGAAAACATACTGAGGAAACCCAAGCAGGAGAACCTGCAGAGGAACCAGCCAGGAGAACCTGGAGAACCCTCACGCAAAGAACCCAGCGGAACGATGGATTTGGTGGGCGTTCGAACCGCTGGTTTTGGAACGATGGATAGAAGATGGTGAACATGAGGAGAACCCAGGCAGGAGAACCTGGAGCACCTGTTGTCACATCGCTGGACATCAGCGTGGTCACCGTGACGCTGACATCCCATAACAACCCCCCCTTCTGTGGACACACACACACACACACACACACACACACACACACACACACACACACACACACACACACACACACACACACACACACACACACACACACACACACAAAAACACAAACAAAACTCAAATCCAGCTCATACGCTATATAAAACCAGTTTTTTTCT
>CAAKHD010002245.1:21208-36322 GCA_901007705.1 Fistularia tabacaria
TAGAGAAAATAAGTGTGCGGTGGTGTGTATTATAGAGAGAAATCAACATATGTCTATTATTTATATAAATCATTCTCTATCTATCTATATATATATCTATATATATATATATATATATATTGTGTATATATATATATATATATATATATATATATATATATATATATATATATATATATATATATATATATATATATTTAAATGCATGTGCAAAGGGACAAGCATATATTTTTCTTGATGTTTAGTGAGCATCCCAAAAAAGCAGGGCCGTGATCACTGTCAGAGCTGACTTTTCAATTTAAGGAATTAGAGTGATATTCACCAGCCGGCTTTGGCTTTTAACAATTACCAGATTTGACTAAACCCCTGTGCATATGACTTTTTTCCTCCGAGGCGGATGAAATCCTGCCCAAGAGTTGCTGATAATTAATTCAACTAATCCATTTGATAAAGGAATACGGGGTATTTTCGTCTTCTAAATATCTCTCTGCCGCAACACGTTATTTTTTTATTAAAAACACCAGATTTAATGTTTGGGGTTGGCAGTGGCTCAGCCTCTAATCCGAAGGTTGGCGGTTCGATCCCCGGCTCCGCCTGTCTGAACGCCAAAGCATCTTCGGGCAACGCATTGTACCCAGAGTTGCCCCCAATGGCCGGGTTAGCGCCTTACATGACAGCTCTGCAGCCATGTGTGTGTGTGTGTGTGTGTGTGTGTGTGTGTGTGTGTGTGTGTGTTATTGGATGAATGTAATCCAGTGTGAAGGTGTTGAAAGCATTACATAAGTGGAATAATGTATTTTTGTTTGAATGTGTCCTGGCCCTTGGCTCATGTTCTCGGCAGTGTTTCCTAATTTCACCCTGATATTTTGGTGATTTAGGGGTGATTTTAAGCCATTTCTGATTTTATATTCATTAATCTTGATGCAATTTCTGTCCAGTTTTAATGCAAATATTTTGGTCATAATTAGGATGTTTCTTGATTACGTTTCAGGAAGTTATTGTGGGATTTCAAAGGTGACTAGTGCCAGTCTGCTCACTGCTTTTACCTGTATTTTGTGAAAAATCAAGTGAAAGTGTCAAGTGATCATCTGTTCGAACCCCCCCCCCGTCCATTTACCAGTGATCTTTGTCCTGATGTAGACCATAAATTCATGGATCACATTTTTCAGTATGATCAATCCACCCGCTGATATAGATAATATTCACTCTATTTTGATGTATTGCCTGGCAATGTTTGTTGCCATAGATAAGATTTGTATTTCCACCCAGTTCCTAATGATTCGCCCATGTTTGATTGATGTCGGCGGGCTAAAAATACTGATAGGAGGAAGCCATGTGAACTTGGACTGTCATTCATCACAGTGACATTCTGGGGTTGGGCCGAGTTTCAAAAGCGCTGATGTTTGTTCCCCCCCAGCCGCATCAGCGCTGCTACCCCTCCATCTTCATCTACGGTCATCGCGCCTCGGGGAAGAGTCATGTGATCGGCGTCCTGCTAAGGGAACTGGAGGTGAGCGGGCCGCTCCTCATGAACTTCTGCTGGGGGGGGGAATGATGACCTTCTTCCTTCATGGTTCTGTGAATGAATATGAAAGCTATTACCATATTTTTAGCACTATAAGTCGCACTTTGTTTCATGGTTCACATGTTGGTTATTTTCATACTGACAGCTGGGAGAGTGTGTTCTAGCTTGTGTGCCAGTATCTGCTACCCCTATTACTCCTGTACCACTGAAAATGTAAAATTTAAACATCAACTTAGAAAGACAATGGAGAAAGACTGAACACAAAAAGAAAATCATATCATCATATCATAAAAAAAGCTAATCACATGCTAAAAACTAGATGAAGCTAGGAACCGATGGTAAGTCTGATGACAGCCACACAGAAGAGGAAGCAGTGCGCCGTCGACCTCCTCCGAAGTGACAGGTTGAAGAATTCAATGGATTTAATGATTTGCAGTGAGATGGAGAGTTTGGTAAACTAGTTTTGCTATGTTATTTATGCTATGATTATCTGAATAACATTTTATATGTTACGGTAGCATAGCAGACACCAATTCACCCCATTGTTCTCTTCTATTGTTATTGCGATAATCTGCTTTTCTAGATTAAATGTCTGTTCTTGGTTTTCATTTCGCCCCAAAAGTGCGATATAGTCCAGTACAAATTATATTTGTTTTTTTCTTCTTTTTAATGGATTTTTTGGCTGGTGCAACCTACGCTCCAGAGCGACTTATAGTCTGGAAAATACGGGATTGTATCCTGTCACCAGAGTCGTGTAACTGTTAGTGCCGATGTTAGCATGAGTATGAGATGATTGTGCGTGTGCCTGCTCGAGCCTCACACCCAACGTGGAATATCAGTGTTTATTATGGTTCCCCTGCTGGAACTGTGATATACTCTGCGTCAGACAACATAGTTATGATAGTCTATCCAGCTATCTGTGGGATTGTCCTGCAGGCGCCAGGAGAACGACGTGACAGACCCATGTTTAGGCTACGTTCCCTCTGTAGATCTGAACAAACAACTCAATTTACGGTCTCTCCAGAAGCATTCTGATGAGAGTTTATGCTTGTCCATGTATGCATGGGTTTGCCAGATGCGAGGGGGGAAGCGAATGAGCGAGGGGGAAATGAGAGGAGAGAGATGTTCAGTTGCAGCGGAGGGACCGGCCGCGTTTAACCTAGCTTCTCCTTTTGCAACCAACAAATCCTGCTTGCTTCTGAAGTGCTCCGAGAGGCGCCCAGTTGCTTATCCGGTGAGCTCAGGCATACAAGACAAACCAGAGGTGCATCATTTACACACAAACCTGTGATAAATTTACACAGAAACCCTTAACACCATCATCCGGACACTAAATACACTGTTGGTTTGGTCTTTCTCCGTGCAACCTCACCGTCAAAACTGCTCCTCGTTTCCACCATTGCAGGCGTATTGGGCTGCCATCGCTTTTTTTGAACTTCACATCTGTCAGAGCCTGACCTATCATACGCCCGCCGAGGAGCTACATCGCAACCGGTTCTTTGTCTTTTTTTTATCACCCGTGCTCAGCAAACATTTGAGCGAAAGTACAAAATCTGAGGTTTAAATCAAATACTCAATACTTTTTTTTCCCGTTGCAGGGCGGGAACTCGGTCCCCCGTCATCCAGCCTCCCGCCGTCCCGGTTGCGGAAGGAGGGTTTCACCTTTGCCGATCTATTTCATGGGAACGGCAGATTTTCCTGCTGTGTGTGTGCAGAGCTGAGGAGCACCAGAATGTGAAGAGGTGTATTAACCCTTTCCTCCCCTCTTTGCAGCTGCCTCACGTCACCGTCAGCTGCGTTGAGTGCGTGTCCGCCGCGCTGCTGTTCGAGCAGGTGCTGCTGTCGTTCTTCGGCCGCGACGCCGCCTCGCTGCTCCCCCGCACGCCTTCCTTGTCTGACTTCGTCCGCGTCTACAGGCAGCAGTGCTCCGGCTCTCCGGCCGAGGAGACCAGATACATTGTGAGTGGCGCGCACAGACTCGGATTCGCCGCAAAATTGCACAGTCGGCTGTTTGTAAAGATGAGGATGAATCCTAGCGAGACGCGAATCAAAGAGACGTCTCAATTTATTTCTTTTTTTAACACAAAAGCATCATGTTCAGCCGAGGGTGGTCGGTGTGAAAGCATCTCTAGAAGAGCCCGTTTCACAGAGAGCAGCTATTTTCCGAGATAAAATGGCCTCTCTAACCCCCCTCCTTGTTTCCCGAGCGCCGACGTACATACCCTTCATGTTTTCACAGGTAATGGAAAAAGCCGAGCTTCTGAGGAACGCCGACGCCAATCTCCTTCCCGTCCTCCTGCGCTTTCAGGAGCTGGTGAGGCCTGCAGCGCGCTCTCCCGCTATGTGTTATTCATCAAGAGGACCATTTTTTTTTTTGTTCTCACGTGACATGGCGGGCAGAGAGCGAGGAAGAGGGAGAGCTTCTTCTTGTGACTGACCTTGGGGAAAGAGTTTGCAGCTCTTTCATTAAACCGTAAGAAGGGAAACAGCTCTTTTGTTTTAATTTAAAAAGTTCAACGGCGGATCGTCCGCAAGCGGAACACGTGCAAATTGTGGAAAACGCAGCTTCGCCGTGAAAGCGGAACACATTTCCGTCATTAAAAAACGCCTCTCAAATCAGCGATAACGACCGGTCGTGGCGTCTGACCTTCTCAGGTGGAGGACAACGTCACCGTGATCCTGCTCAGCGAGATCGACTGGGACAAATTCCACCCGGCCACCGGCTGCTTCCAGCCCCTCCGACTCCACTTCCCGGACTACAGCAAAGGTACGGCGGCATGTTCTCCCCGGCGAGGCCTTCAAGTATACCCGCTGTTTTTTTGCGTCCACGGAGCGGCCCTGCACGATGAAACCCTTTTCCCCTCCGTTGGTTTGCAGGGGAGCTTCAGCAGATCTTGTCCCTGGACAAGCATCCATCGCATTCGGCCGAGTTCTACTCCGCCTACATCAACATCCTGCTGGGAGTCTTCTTCTCCGTCTGCCGGGACCTCAGAGAGCTGCGCCACCTGGTCGGGAACCCTCATAAGTCAGCCAGGAGTTTTCACCGCATTGATTTTCCTTCAGCTCTGTATCATTGATTTCTCCTTTTTGTTTTCTTTTCCAACCAGGCCGCACTTAATTTTTCCAAGTTCTGCGAGCCTTTGGCAGAAGGAAGAGGTAATGCATCAGGGAGGGAACTCAGTCCTGTGATGGCCGGTCGATACGAATATACACACACCGCACATTTTACTTTGTTAGGACGCAAACTCGGACATCCCTTCCCCTCGCTGAACTGCGGCAATTTGGTGTTGCAAAATCAAAACTGGTCGAATCACATCTGAGGAGGTTCTCAGTCATCCAGGTCGCGGTAGGTTCTTGTCAAAACCTTCTCGTCGGGGCAACTCGACTCGATTTTCTTCACTTGAAGATGTTTCACCCCTCATCCGAGAGGGTGCGGATAGAGCAGAGAACGGGAGGAAGACAAAAGCAAATGGAAGAACATCGTCACAACTTACGTCGCTGGTGTTTCGGAAAAACTCCGGAGGGATTTCAGCAAGCAAATCAAACCCCACAACACCCTGAGGCAAAGACCGGTGCAGCCCAAGGACCAAACACCCAGGCAGAAGATCGAAAATGTCCCGGATGCGGTCGCCTGCGATTGTGACGATGTCTACATCGGGGGGAAACTAAACAACCTCTGAACAAACGAATGGCCCGACACAGGAGAGCCAGGCTGAAGGACAGGACTCCACGGTCCACCTCCACCTGAAGCACAGGCGCCACCGCTTTGAAGACAGCCATGTCCTCGTTCTGGCCAGAGAAGAAAGATGGTTCGAGAGGAGTCAAAGAAGCCATCTTTGTCAAAATGGAGAAAATGTATCTGGACAGAGGAGGGGGTCTCAGGCACCACCTTTCACCCACATACAAACGGCGTACTCCTGTCAATACCGAGTCGGATAAACACACACAGACCAGGCCCATCTGCAAACTCCAAAAAAACCCGGAAAGACCCATCGCCAGAACTTCCACCTGAGCCTCAGTCCATTGGGTCCAATGGCTTTCATTCCCTTGTTTCACTTTCTGAGAAGTTTGGCTTCACCTTTTCTAATCCAGGTAATCCCCCAAAGTTTTACCCTGAGAAAACCCCCATTAGCGCATTAGCACAACAACCGCCCTCCACCTAGTTTCTGCTGATCGACTCTCCCGGCCATCTTCACCTAGACCCGCCCACAACCCTGGAGGTTGCATTCGGAAACTCCCCGCAGGACACTGGCACTGAAGAAGTCTCTCGGATAAGGGGCGAAACGTCTTCAAGGGAGGAAACTCAAGTCCAGTTGTCCAGATTTTGACAACAATTGAGTGAAATTGTGGCGGCCCTTCTGTTACGACCCATGCAAGACTCTGCACCAGACAGGAAGAGAGCTCAAACAAAACTTCACTGAGATGAACAGTTGGTTGTGGCGGTGTAGAGTCTGCCGGAGCAGGGAAACTTCAAGAGAAAGTCGGTCCGGAACAGAGGAAAGAAGGAAGACGGAACAAGAGATGCAGCCCCTGGACAGAACCCAGATAGGAGGACAGAAAAAAGAAAGGAAAGGAAGGCAGACAGAGAGACGATCCACACAGTGCCGTGATGGACGGCAGCCGTGCCTCCCTTGACGAGCCGCAGCCATCAACCATAACACCTTCGGTGAAACCATGGAAACCCAAGCAGAGACACCCTCGATGTCTGTTCCTAGAATAGCGGCGCGACAGTGATTCGCCGCCGAGTGCTAAGCGACAATCCGTCAGCTGAGGCGTTTGTTGAGAACAAGAATATATAATTTAGTGCGTGGAAAACACACAACTGCTACCGGAGTACAAACAACCGCGGGGATGTGAGTCCATCCAGCGTGAAGATATATAACTGCTTCGCTCGGGTCTCCATCACCGTGCTGGTGAGAAGCATCTGAACCCGCGTGTGCTCAGCAGAGCGTGCGTTTGCCTGCTGGTGGGCGGTAAGGGACGCCTGCAAACTTATCAGGGCTTGTTTTAATTAAATTTCCGCCTGCGCTGGAGTGCAGAGAGGAGCCGACGAAGCCGAAGCTCCATCGCCTCGACGAGAGACGGAGAATTCGGCGGCCCACCTTGTATTTGTAGCCACCGCCCCTTCACAACTGTTGCCCTTGTGTGTCCAGTGAAGGAGAGCGACACGCACAAGCTGTGGAAGAACATCGAGCCCCACCTGAAAAGGGCCATGCAGACGGTGTACCTGAGGGAGGTGTCCAGGTCAGAGCTTCCCGCAGACACACGCCGGGTCGTTCTCCTCCGAGAAAGGGCCTTTTCCACTCAGTGTGCGTGTTCTCTCTGCTCAGCCTGCAGTGGGAGGAGGTGCAGCAGCAGGAGGATGCAGACGCTGGAGCTCTGAGAGGTACCAACACACACTCTTACGCTTCACGCGGCATTTGCAAAGCAGATGTTCAAGTGGGGTGCAGTTCGAGCTTCGGCCTCACAGGCAGAAGCTCCCTGGTTGGATTCCTTCCTGTTACCTTCTGTGTAGAGTCTCCCATGTTCTCCTGTGTCTGCGTGGGGTTCCTCGGGGTTCTCCGGGTTCCTCCCACAGTCCAAACTCATGCGGGAGGTCCAGTGGAGAACCTACATTGTCCAGATGTGTGAATGCTTGGATTGTAGATGAACTGTGGATGAGAGAATGTGTTAATCATTGTGAGTCTCTATATGACGTGTGAATGGTTGTGTTACAGTGTGATATGTGAATGAATGAGTGAACGTCTCTGAATGGCCAAAGTTGTGATATCCCTCCTCCCTTCCAGGTTTGTCCGCTCACACTCACGTCGAGCTGCCTTATTACTCCAAGTTCCTGCTGATCGCCGCCTACTTGGCGTCCTACAACCCGGCTCGCACCGACAGACGTTTCTTCCTCAAGGTAAGAGGCGGAATCGCGCCCGCGCTCACTCTGACCCAGAGAAGCTCTGAATGTGAGGACTGTGACAATTCCCACCTCAACCGCTTGTCTTTGAACGCCCCCAGCATCATGGCAAAATCCGGAAAACCAACTTCCTGAAGAAAAACGAAAAGGTGAGCGCCGCCGTTTGCCCTCGGTCGCCTGTCTCCGACCTCGCTGACCGGGATGTTTGTTTTTTTTCCAGACCAGCAACCACCTCCTGGGGCCCAAGCCCTTCACCCTGGACCGCCTGCTGGCCATCTTCTACAGTGTGGTGGACAGCAGGGTCGCCCCCACCGCCAGCATCTTCTCACAGGTCGGTCAGGTGATATGCTGCAGCTTCGCATGGCATGGAAGACCAATACTCAGCAGAGATGCGACGCACACACACACACACACCGGTGCAACACATACTTTGAAAAGTATTGATTTTTTTTTCCCCGTAATTTTTCCCTGGCTGGCGAACACACCGCTGTGATTTATGTGCTGCCTGCTTTGGGTGTTGTGCGAGCGGGTGCATTGGTGTCGCAGCTCCCCGCGACTTTTTGTGCACTCGCAGAAGATAAATGCGGGAGCAAACGTTCCCGATCAGTAGAATTAAAGCGGAAATTAAGTTTGTGTTTGGCCGGCGGAATGCTAAGATCTGAAATTTCTCTGCTGGTTTTTCTTTGTTGTTTTAAACACCTGCTCCTCGGGGGCCTCGTATCGCTCGCCCTGAGGTCGCTGTTGCACGAGGCTCCGCGGCTGTTCCCGCTCCCGTCCCGTTTCATTGTTCCAGGGCTGTAATCCGTCTCCATTAGCGCGACTCCCACAGCAAGCCGTGGAGCCTTGCAGGCCTGGAGAGGGAAAAAAAAAAAAAAAAAAAAAAAAGAGCGTCTCCGACTGGTAATTGATATTAATGCAATTCCCCTCTTTGCCAGATTAACACATGAAAAGGAATGTGCACCGTAATAATTTCAAATGATGGTTTTTCAACCTCCGGTTCCAAACATCTCAATTCCGCAGTGACTAACGCATGATGGTTCCTGTTAAATCATTGAGAGCTTTTGTCTTGAGAGGAGGGTAATGACTATTCCATAAAATGTGACAAGACCTGACTAGAGGCCGCTCGGCGTTACTGTGTTAGAGACGTGTTTACTGCTGGTTAAAAAGACAAAAGCAATCCCAGAATTTAAGGCCTTCCTATCTCTGTAAGGCTTCACAAGCCACGGGAGATCTGTGCGGGCATGTCAGTGCATCCTCAGCACACGTCTGAATGTGGGCCCTCTGGATTCAGCCCCTTCCACAGACAGCCGGCCTGATTCGCCCCTTATCTACACTGTTGTTTGGCCACTGGTGCCCTGGAATAGTGCGCAGGTGTTTTTCTGTGGCATCCGGTTTGTGCATGGCTGACTCTGGGAGCGCACAGCTGCTGCAGGACGACTGTCTTCGTGGGCCGTATGTAGCATCACATAATTGTGTGATTAGGGTGTATATATAGCATTGCATCGCTGTATCATTGGGGTTCATGTTGCAACTTTAAGTTGTATTATTGGGGTGCATGTATAATTGTACAGTTGTCGCATGTAGCATCTTTTAGTTGCGTTATTGGGGTTCATGTAACATTGTACAGTTGTGTAATTAGGATGCAGTTAGCATTGTACAGTTGTTTTATTAGGGTGCATGTAGAATTGTGTTATTATGGTGCATGTACAAATGTACAGTTGTCGCATGTAGCATGTTACAGCTGTGTTTTTGGGGTGCATGGAGCATTGTAAAGTTGTGCTATTAGGGTGCATGCAGAATTTTACAGTTGTTGCATGTGACATCTTTCAGTTGTGTTATTGGGGTGCATGTAGCATTGTACAGTTGTTGCATGTAGCATTGCACAGTTGTATCAGTGGGGTGTGTGTAGCATTGCACAGTTTTGTTATTAGGCTGCATGCAGCATTTCACAGTTGCGTTATTAGGCTGCATGTAGCATTACACAGTTGTGTGATTGGGTTGCATGTAGCACTGCACAGTTATTATGTGTTATTTGGGTTCATGTAGCATTTTACTGTTGTGTGACTGGGTTGCATGTGGCGTTGTACAGTTGTGTGATTGGAATATTTCCCATAAAAGGGACCTTGTTCTCCTCTCAACTCTTGCGAAAGTGAGCCTCAGATGTGTGGCTGCTCCGCCGAGCCGTCTCGGGGCGGCGGGCTCTACATTCACGCTGCTGGTGAGGAAACGGAGCTGACGAGCCTCTGCCGTACCTGTGGAGCCGCCGCCGCGCCAAAGGCTGGGAGAGCTATTTTTGAAAAAAGGCAGAACAGTGATTTCATTTGTGTCTCCCCCGGTTTAGATCTCCTCCCTGGTGACCTTACAGCTCCTGACTCGGGTCAGTCATGACGACCAGCTCGATGCCCCCAAGTACAAATGTGCTGTTTCCATGGACTTCATCCGCGCCATATCCAGGTGTGTGTGTCTGTGCTCCGTTCCACTCCGCCCGCCCTGACAGGACGGCCAAAGCGGGGATTTGACCTTTACCTGGGTTGTTTTCCCACCGGGTGTGATTCATCTTTCAGGACGGTGAACTTTGACATTATCAAGTACCTGTACGACTTCCTGTGAGCCTTGGAGAGGAGTTTCCGTTCCCAGAGGGGGAAACCCGCCGCGGGTGCATGTCATGACCCAGTCTGCTTCTGCCGCCGCCCCTTTCCTAGTTGTTGACTGTCCGTGTCAGAGCATCAGATTTTTGTAAAAAAAAAAAAAAAGGAAAATATGATAAATAAATGCCAGTATTTGCAACTCCTCTTCTTTCAGGCTGTGTTTTTAACGGACATTTCATCACGCTGGTATTTTTCTTGCCCTTGGTTTTCACAGAAAGCAGATTGATGCTGCCTCATCCGCCTTGAAGATTTAAAACAATAGCCCCGAAAAGAAGCGTCTAACAGAGCGTGGCGCCTTCCCGATGAGTCACCGTCCTTGCTCAGAGGCAAGAGACGTTTTTACCCGGTTGGCTTTGCTGGGTGCAGGTTCCCGGCGCCGCCGAACGCGGAACGGCATTTGCGGGCTTGAAAACCCGAACTAAACCTGCCGTTTCAGTCCGGACGCTGTTTATTAATTCCTTCGTCGACCTTTTGAACCGTAAAAGCTAAACTCTCTAAAGCGCTGTCTAATCATGCCTGGCTGTGTCGGGCGGATTGTTGCATTTGGTTTTAGACCTTAATGCGTCCATAAAAGGCGCCGCAGAGGGTGAAACGGGATAATGAGACAGCCCCCCCCCCCAACCTGCAGGGTGTGATATTTGCAGGATCATGTCAGCAAAGGCTGCCGTGGTCCGACGGGAAACTAAAAAAAACCTCCATAAACATCCAGTTTTACCGGGAAATTGCAGGTATAAAAATTCCGTTCTTGTGTCTGGTTTTTGATTTCACCTGCCATGTAGAGAGGGACCATGAGAGACACCCACACACTCAGATAATGAAAGATAATTTATTTTCAATTAAAAAAAAAACATTAAAAAAAGTATCCACACAGCTAAAATACACCTCCCGTGACGGTCGGCGTCCTGGTGGAACTAACCGGAAGGGGGAAGCGTGCAGAGTCCCAGCCTCCTGCAAGCGGGAGCATAGGTTCCAGTAATCTCATGCAGATGAACTTGTGTCTATTTAAAAAAACATCAAAATATAAATTTGGATACCCATCCTTGTGTGTGTGTGTGTGTGTGTGTGTGTGTGTGTGTGTGTGTGTGTGTGTGTGAGTAATTACCACTCCGCTGGCCCATCCCTCCCGTTTTATCCCCTGGGGTATCTGAGAGGAAGTGGACCGTGTGCGAGATCATCCCTCACGCCAGCGTGGCCTTGGGAAGCTCAGCGTCATTAGACAAGGACAATAACCCGTCTGCCAAGGTTGGCCGAGTCCTCCCAGTACATCAACCGTGTATGTATTTTATATACAGAGATAAATGTGTGTGTAAATATATATCTATATATCTATAGATATATAGATATATATATATGTCTTTTCCAGATAAACCTGTCAGTGTGTGCAGCAGATTGATGCTTCAAACCAGATTCAATCTTAATAGAAATCATAGTCTGTAAAAGGCCGGTTCATCCGGTGCATGGGCTGCAGTTCCGGGGGCCGAACGCTAAACTGTGGTGGGGGGGAAGCGGTCAGCCTCCTGCCCTTTCGCCACCGCCTACACGCTGTGCCTCCTGTTGTGGATCATGGCCACGATGTGAGACAGATCCAGGCTTTTCATCATCACCTCCATGAAGTCGTTGTCGGTGCGAGCGCCGGCCACAAACTCCTCCAGGGACAGTTCACCTGTAACGGGAGGGAGGGGGCAGTTATTCAGGGGGTACGGCTGAATGACAGGGTGAATAGTTGCATGTCTATATGTAACATGAATGAGAGGGTGAATAGTTGTATCCTCATAGTTGACATGAATGAGAGGGTGAATAATGGTGTGCATACATATGACATGGGTGACAGGGTGAATGGTTGTATGTCTATATTAATGAGAGGGTGAATGGTTGCATCTCTATTTGACCTGAATGAGAGGTTGAATGGTTTCATGCTTATAATTGACATGTAAGAGATGGTGAATGGTTGTATGTCTATGGTGAAATGAGAGGGTGAACAGTAGGTCCATTTGTGAATTAGTGAATTAATGTTTGTATATCTATATAAAAGAGAGTGAATGTTTACAATCTACAATGTGTGAATGAGAGGGTGAATGGTCGTAAGTTCTGTGATGTATCACTGAAAAAGTGAATGTTTGTATGTCTATTTGGTGTGAATGAAAGAGTGAATAGTTGTATGTCTCTAAAAATGAGAGGGTGAACGGTTGTATGTCTCTGAGTGCAGAGTGAGCGGTACAGATAATGAATGAATGAATTGTTTAGATATGTCTGTGTTATGGCAGTGTTTGGATCACCAGGACCCCTATGCATTCAGGGTCACTGCGGGACTGATCCATACCCTTTTTCCTGTTTGCTGCCGTTGTGTTTCCTGTCAGCAACCCCCCCCCATCTTCTCTTGCTGTGCCAGAACGCGCTTACCGTCTCCGTTGATATCAATCCTGTCAAACACGCGGTTGGTGAAATCCTCGGCGGTGGTCTCCTGGCTTTCGTTCCCGTTGATGGCGCGAATGGCCTGAGGAGGAGTCGGAGAGTGTTCGGTCGGGGCACTGCTCCGAGGCCGCGGCGTACTCACAGCGACGGGACGCACGAGGAACCCTCACCTTTATGATGTTGAGGAGTTCGTGTCGGTCGATGCAGCCGTTGCCGTCCACGTCGTAGAGCTTGAAGTACCAGCGCAGCTTGTGCTCCATCTTCCCGCGCATCACCAGGCTAAGGGCCGCCACGTACTCCATGAAGTCGATGTAGCCGTCCTGCAAAGACAAGCGGCGCCGAGGGGGGGTGGGGTTGTTGTCACTCAGAGAGGCAACGCGAAGAAAAACGGAGGAAACGGTGGCGAGAAAGACAGTGCAAGAGATGTTGAGCTGGCAGTCAGGAAAAACCTTCTCGGATATATCCAACAGACAAAATTAGTTCAATCAATACGTTTTTGAAAGTTCTGCGGCTCTGCGACGCAGCAGTCAGCGCCTCCACCTCACAGCGAGAAGGTCCCGACAAGGTTTTATTCCCGCTGGAGGTCTTTCTGTGTGTCTCCGTGTTCTCCAGCAGTCTAAAACCATGCAGGAAGTTCATTGAAGACATGACTTTCCCCAGATGTGAATGAGAGGGTGAATGGTTGCATGTCTCTATGTGTGGTCCTAGGACGTATCCAGGGTGAACCCCGCCTCTCGTCCAATGACAGCTTGGCGAGGGCTCCAGCCTGAATTCGGGATTTTTTTTTTTTTTCTAAATCTCCCGACGGTTGCACCTGGGAATCGGTATTTCTTGTAAAATAAGCTGTTGCGGAGGAGCCGCGCGTCACACTGGACCCTTATCTCCTTATCATTCCCCCAATAACTGCTAATTATCATCTATTAAATGCCTGTTCAACTTCCCCGTATCTTGGCATCGTCGCGAGCGCGGCGCCTTATCTGCAGGGACCATCTGTGTGCGGTCGCCGCACGCCGCCTCGGCATCAAAGCGCTGTCATCTCGCAGATAATCCCTCGGATTATAAACGCCTTTGTTCCGGCGGCGGCGGCAGCGGCGACTAAATAAAGACGCGCGGCTCCTCGGAAAGGAGGACAGATCCTGCGGCGACCCCAGCTCCGGGGAGCAGGCCCTGGGGCTGGCGCTCGCCGCGCAGATGTTGTTATTGTTTACGTTTGTTTTCTGTGTCACGGGCGCAGGCCGTGGGGAAAGCTCTCCGAGGCGGTGTCTTCCAGCCCCGAATCCAGGTTCCTGCGCAACCCCTTTGGGGGCTGCGATCGGACCCTCTCTGCATCTCAGATGTTTTAATTGTATTCATTCTGCATTTTGACAGTCCTGACGGGAAATTGAGTTTTGATGCCAATCTACCCGCATGACGACAAATAGCTGTCGGATAACAGACGGAAAATCCATCCGCAATCTTTCTCTGGTGATGAATGGAGACGTTGCAGATTTCATATTTCACCCGTCGCTCTGTAAATGACGATTGATTTTCAGGGATGGAAAACGCAGGCGCTTCTTTTCCACGCGTTTCACCGCAAACGTCCCAACAAATGCAAATCCAGCGAATGATGGATGTTCGATCTGTCCATTTACGTCTAAAACAGGATTTGTCTCCGTACCTTGTTCATGTCGAAGGTGCGGAACATCTGCTCGATGTAGGCGTTGGCCTCGGGGTCCAACCCCCGCAGCCCGAAGAACTGCTTGAACTCGTGCAGGGTGAGCTGTCCCGACGGGCACTCCGTCATGAACTTCTTGTACCACAGATGCATCTCCACCGCTTGCAGGTCGTCAACGGTGCTCCCTGTCGAGTTCCCCATCCTCGCCCCGGTTGGAACTCCTCGGCAGGTCCTTCAGTCCAGCGGGTCTACTGTGAAGCAGAGGGCGCGGCTCCTCTTCACAGTCACACAGCGACGGGACTTGAGGTGAGCGCGGCGGCCGGCCGGGGCCTTTTGTAGTGGCTGCTCGCCGTCCCCCCTCGTCCTGGTCGGCTCTAATCCGGGCCTGTAATCCGGGCAGACACGCAGATGAGCAGTTTCAGCGGGCCATTAAAAAAAGGGCGGGTCGGCGCCGCCGTCTCCCCGCCGCATTTACGCTCGGATGTGCTGACAGACACTTCGGCGTTCATCCGTCTCACGTGGAGATGCAGGACATGCGGCACGTGTCGCGTGTGCTGACACGGTAATCACAAATTACAAATTACTTTTACAGGGCTCTGTATTCACTCATGAGTTCAGAAAGAACTCTTGTGTGCATTTATTTTCATCTTCTTGAAGTGCCGGTCTTTTGATCTGAGGATAAAATATGTCTTTGGAGGGCCGCGCTTGAAGGGCAGCACGGCGGCGCAGGGGTTAGCGCTTCTGCTTCGCAGCCGGAAGGCCCCCACATAGGGGGGGGCCTTCCTGTGTGAAGTCTCCATGTTCTCCTGGGGTTCCTCCGGGCTCTCCGGGTTCCTCCCACAGTCCAAACACAGCTTCATTGGAGACACTTCATTGTATGTGTCTGTATGTGGCCCTGTGGGTTAGCCCCCCCCCCCGCCCCCTGCCCTCCCCCCCCCCCGCCCGCCCCCCCTCATCATAAACATGCTTTTTC
>CAAKHD010002245.1:36342-66963 GCA_901007705.1 Fistularia tabacaria
CCCCCGGGTTCCTCCCACAGTCCAAACACAGCTTCATTGGAGACACTTCATTGTATGTGTCTGTATGTGGCCCTGTGGGTTAGCCCCCCCCCCCGCCCCCTGCGACTCTGACTGCAGGATAAGCCCTGTAGATAATGAATAAACATTATCTTATAGGCTGAAGCGTCTGGTTGAACTTTCTCATACATCAATATTTACTTATTTCCACACAAAAGCTGAAGGTCGACACCTACGACAGTGTCCTGCGCAAACTGGTGAATCCAAAGCCAGTCTTCAGTCCGAGCAGCTGCGCTGACCCTGCTGACGCGGCGCTAAACAACACTGCTGCACTATCGTACCATCCAACGGATGCCAAGGAGATTAGTTTCTATTCACGGGGTTCTTTAATGCATGTCTTTTCTACCAGAGCCTGAGAGGAACAACAAGATTCTGATTTTCTTTCAAAACAACTTTATCTACAAAACACAGTTTGATTAGGGCAGGCAGGAGCCTTCTGTGGTTTGTACAAACAACTACAGTATAATAACAAGCATAATAGTTTGAGTAACTGAATACAAAGTTGGTATCCAAATAAAAAAAAACAACAAAATAGATCCATAAGTAGAGTATTTGGTGTCCTTTAGCAGCTATAAGTGCGGTTAATGTTTAGAACTGCATTAATACAATGCACAGACAGAGCAAATCATACAAACTGTCAGTGGTTAAAAGTAGTGTGCTAAAATAAAATGTTAAATGAACACATGAATATCTTTGTAAGTGAGCAGCCGCCACTCAGTTGATGTTGAGTGACCCGGTCAGTGCCGACCTCTTCTGGTCTCTCAGGACATGCTAATGTCGCGCGAGCATCTGTTGGGGGGTTTCGGTTGACATGGATTTCACCGCAAAGAAAATCAAGGATGGCTACAAATGTATAAAAATATAATTTCGCGGAACATATTTTGGAGGAGTCATGTTCCATTAGAACCCCCGTCTTCTGGTCGTTACTCTGACCTTCTGCAGGAGCATCGGCGTGGATGGATGCATGGAGAGCCTAGCTTTTCTTCACAGCCTCTGCTAATGCCCACATAACACTAGCAACACACGCATACAAATATTACATTGAGGATACTGGATAGCATGTAGCTTTAAAATGCTTAAAAATAAAAAAAACACATTACTTTTGTCTAGGGATGCACCATTGCATTGCCGTCAAGTCAGCCTCATCTGATAATGAGACGACATCCACATTAACTAATAGCATTTTGTCTATGTTGAAATGCACATGCTATTAAATAAGATAAGATAATACTTTATTGATCCCCATAGGGAAAATTCGGGTGCGCTGGGTACTATAGACTGGTGGACGGTCTTAAGGAGCAAGCTGCAGACACCAAACGACCTCAGTCTCCTCAGGAAGAACATCCTGCTCTGAGCCTTCCTGTATAGGGCATCTGTGCTGTGTGTCCAGTCCAGTTTATACTCTTCACCCATGATACTTACTTAGAAACATAATCTATTTGTTTCATCTTGCCATATTTAGTGTTATTTGGTCTGCTTGTATTTTCCTCCTCTCAGACCTTTCTGTGAGAGACATTGAGACCGGTGTTATTTTCATAATGGAGTCCTCCCACTTCTCCACTGGCACAAAAGGGACAACAAATAGAAAGAGGAACACGTCATGTGAACCATTATCATTGGCCTCAGCCAACTTTGAAAGAAATAAAATAATATTGACCAAAAATTGCACAAATCTGTTTTGTGCTCAGTATTTCTTTGAATCCCTTAGAAACATGGGTGTGTAAATCGTATCAGAAAATCGGCGAATCCCTAATGGGTTTTTCCCAACTTCAGTAAGGCATCTTTATCTTCTGTAACTTCTGTAACACCGGCGTCTCTCTTAACATACGTGAAGTCACTGTGGCTGCACGCCGGAGCTCTGGCGGATCTCCCCGGTGCCAGCAGCTGCACCTTTCCTCTTCCACCCGTGCAGGTGTCTGTAGATGGAGTCGAAGGCAGACGCCATGTCGCGGGCGAACAGGGTGGTCCACTTCACCGCATCCACCATCCACTGCACGGTGCGGCCCACGAAGGCCAAAAACACAGAGGTGTAGTAAAAGAGCAGCAGCAGGCTCCTTCCAAGCTGCCTGCCCTGGTTAATGATCACGTTGACTCTATGGTCATGTCCTGCCATTGTTTTTATTTTTTGTTGTTGTTCTCTGTTAAAGTCAATGTGTAGATGGAGCAGCTTTGTTTACTTTACCTCAAGGGTACATTGTGCGTCTGCGCAGACGCTCCCTAGCAGGGAACGCACGCCTGTGAATTTGTTGACGGTCTCTTACGCACGCGGATCCCGACTGTCCAATCAGGACGAGGGAAGTTTTGTTTCCGGGAATGTTTGGTGATGTGGCTATGCTCTGAGCCCCATCCGAAAGAGTATATCAAATAAAGAACGGCGACATTTACCCGGGACGCACTCGTTCAGGTGAGGCGAGGGGTCCTTTCTTTTAAAGCTCCACGGCTGTACCGGAGGCACCGCCGAGCTGTCATGCACGGCGGACGGGGAGCGAACCCGGCCGGGAAGGGTTTTAAAGCAGCGGTCCTTCTCTGCGAGTCATTAGCTTTAGCCTGCTAAGTAGCTTTGACTCGGAAACTACAGCCGGACTAAGCAGCGGACGCCGGCGGGGAACATCTGTCTCGTCTCGCCGTTTTCTTATCTCCAAAAGCCCTCCGTTACACTCCTACGGCGTCCGTCTCCAGTGGTCCCGGAAAGTTTGCGGTCCATTTTTTATTTTCGCGTTAGCTAGCAACAGTCATTGCTGTTGACTTACAGGTCGGCGCAGGCGCAGTGGAGACTCCCGGGGGTTCGGGTAGACTCGGCTCCGTCCGTCGCGGTTCGGAGCGGACGCTTAGGGATCTCGGGACAATTTGTTCCCTTCCATTAACACAAAAAGAAAGAGCACAAAACAGCTAGTATTATCATTTATTCTTTTATATTTACATAAACATCATCGCTTAAAGAGAATCATAAGTGTTCAGTTCCGTGTTTTCAACGGAGAACAAGTTCCACTCCCTCAATAAGTGCAAAAACTCCCCGTTTAATAGATGCAATTTCAGAGAAAGATAAATAATAGTAGTAACAATAAAGTAAATAACTTATTATACCTTTGTGACAGTGTGGACTTAAGTTTTCTCAAAGTAAACTTTCACTAAATTATTTGATTATGATTTTGTTAAGAAAACTAGAAGCGGGCAATTTGAGTATATCAAGTATTGATTATCTGTCATATTGTAAAGTGATTTTTTTTTTTTTTTTGAACACACCGTCAGTGTTATTGATCAGGTGGTAAAAGCGAGAAAAAACCCACATTTCACGAGATGATTAATGAAATGCTCGTATGTTGTCGTTTTCCAGCGTAATCACGGTGTCATTACAATTTCTTATAGAGCAAATGTGGAGCCGGCACGGCGGCGGGACATTCATTTTTTTCCTGACATGTAATTTTTTTCCCCCCCGGGTGGAATGAAATATCGCAGAGGAGGAGCGGCAGCGGCCGTGTTCCCCGGCTGAGCTTCCCAGAGGCATTAATAACAATAATACCCTTCCAACTATGCTGAAGAACCAGAAATGCCTCAACGCACCGTCACAGAGACGATTAGCGGCCGTGTTTGAAGGGTGTCCGTGCAGAGCGTGCACGGGCTTCAGGAACCCGTGACCGCAGCACTGACGTCCACGCCCACTGTTGACAGTTTGTTCTTGAAGTAGCCGACGCCTTTCCTAATGTCAAACCCGACTTTGAGTCTATTCGGAGCTCGCCCGAGAGGTTTTAAGGAGTACCAGCTGAGGGGGAGGCCCCGTTTCCAGTTTTTATCAGATATAATTAACGTGAAATGGGACACCGGGCCTTCCGGGTCTCGCTCATGTCCAACGCTTTTCCTCTTGCAGTGCTGTCTCCATGCTCAGCCGCCTGGCCACGGTCCTCCAGGAGCTCTCCGGAGAGGAGGGCCCCGATGGAGACGCACAGGTGAGAGACGCCCGAGGAGCACGCCTCACATCGCTCGCCTGCATCAGTGAGATAATTCCCTCCCGGTTGTTTCCCGACCCTCAGCAGGGCACACTGGTGCCCCAGCTGCCCGCCGATGAAGGTCCGGCCCCGGCGGAGCCTCAGGGGCCCGAGGAGGCCTTGGAGAGGCTGGCCCACCTTGAGCAGCTGGTGGTGCAGCTGAAGGAACTCATCCGAGACAAAGACACTCAGCTCCTGCAAAGGGACGCGGAGCTGGCCGACAAAGATGCTCGGCTGAAGGTTCCTAACCTCCGTGTGTGTCTGCGTGCGCGCTTCCTTGCCACATAACCACTCTAAATGATGGTCTGATTGTGTTCCGCAGTCTGAAAAGGAAGCGTCCGAGGCTCGCTTCACCAAGCTGAAGATGCAGGCCAAAGCGAAGCTGACGTCGCTCAACAAACAGATCAGCGACCTGAGAGGACAGGAAGGAGCGGCAGTAGGTCCCGATCGGGCCGAGGGGTCTATTGTCGTAAAACGGGTGTCCGAACTTTTTGCAAAGACAGATGTATTTGGTGAGGTGAAAATTCGTGAGAGCCGAGCGTTCAGCAACATGATCCTTGAAACATTAAATGCAAAACTATTTCATGAAATTTTTGATGGAAAATGGCAAACTATTCATGTCCGAACACAATTCTAAAGTTTTTTTTACCCTAATCACTCTTAAAATGAGAAGAAAGTCTGTCTGGGGAAAAAAAAAACGGAAGATGAGTCAAACCATATTATGAATCCTTGTATTACTGGTTATCAAAAAGGGAAAATGCAGTGTTTTTCATGATTTCAATTTTAGACTCTGATCAAAAATACGAAATAGAAAAACGGGCTGCCAGACCGGATTAGGTTTTATTTTTGATTTTATGACAGGCTGCGGGCAGGTGTAAATTTTAACCCGTGGGCCGGGCTTTGGATATGCCTGTCATAAAATGGCCCTGGGCTGTTCGTTCCTCTTTCACGCCGCGCTGCCATGGAGATGGCTTTACCCGGACGGCGGGGGTTGAAGCTGTTCACCCGTCAGACCATCCCTGGACTGGACCCTTGAAGCCGGTCGCATGATGCCTCGCTTTAATAGCCAATTAGCCAGATAAAAACAAATGAAAAATCCGCTTTGTTGTTTCCATGGAAACCATAGGCTCTCGTCCAGGGGCGTAAACCCTTGGCTTGACCCGCTTCCTTTTCTCCACCAGAGCCCGGACAGTTCCTTCACGAGGGCCGATGTGGCATCGGACGGCGAGCTGCAGGAACTCCAGAACCGGCTGAGCGAGGAGGAGGCCAACGGCCAGGAGCTGAAGGAACGGCTGCTGGCGTCCGAGCAGTTCCTCCGAGACGAGGAGGCCCGTCATGCCGAGCAGGTCATGCGGGCGCCATTAATATCGGCGTATCGGTTCCGCCCGGAGAGCGGCGGCCTAAATGGGTTTTGTCACGGTTGTGTCTTCAGCTGCGGATTCTCCAGGCCGTCATCTGCGAGAAGGACGTGCGTTTCCAGGAGCAGATCCAGAAACACGAGGAGGAGCTGCTGGAGGTCACCAAACGTTCCCCGTTTGATAGCGACACTCAACAGGTGCTCCGTCTGCCTCTTCAGCTCGCTGCCGCCGAACTTCTCTGGCCTTGACACTCCTGTTCCTCTTCCTTCATCGCAGGCTCTGCTCGCAGCCCAGCGGCGGTGCGAGGAGCTCGAGGAGGCCTTGAACTCTCGGTCGCAGGTGCTGGAGATGCTGCAGCAGGAAGTCAGCAGCGCCGACCAGCAGAAGCAGGTGGGGCCGCGGATCCTGTATTCTCAGATACCGGTCGGACGACTCTGCAAAGCGCAAGACGCACAGGGTGCCCTTGATCTCCTTTGAGAAGAAGCCAAGGACACGCCCGGCCAAATTGTGTCCCGTCATCACACCCTCGCTCATCCTTTCACCCCTTTCTCCTCCTGCTCAGATCCTGACGGCTCAGTTCAGACAGATGGAGCAGGAGCTGAGCGAGGCGGTGGAGCAGCGGCGGCAGTGGGCCCAGCAGGCCGGCGAGGCCGCCGCAGCCCTGGAGCAGGAGCGGGTGGAAGCGGCTGCGCTGAGACAGGCGGAGCGCCTTGGCCTGGAGGCCGCGGAGAAGGAGAAGGCAGAAGTCGCCACGTTGCAGGAAGAGCTGGCTCTCGCGAAGGAGGCCGAGCTGGCTGCCTCCGAGAGGGACCGGCAGGAAATTACCCGCCTGGAACGGGAGCTCGCTGCCAGCGCCGGCGACTTCCGGGAGGCCAAATCAGAGATGGAGAAACTGGAACGAGAGCTGTCGTCTCTCAGAGAGCGGAGGGAGGACTCTCTCCAGAGGAGCGAAACGCTGGCACAGCTCTGGAGGCATCTGCGCTCGCTCGCCCTGGAGGACCCGCAGCTGGCCGAGGAGGCGCCGGTCCCAAGCGATGTTTCAGTGTTCTTGGACGCCGTGCGGTCGGTGGAGACACAGCTGACCACGTTGAAGAGCGAACGCCACGAGCGAGACGAGCGCTACGCCGAGCTCAGCCGGAGCATGGAAGCTCTGCGGGGTGAGGCTGGCCGGCTGACGCCTCGTCGATGTATCTCCCAGCTCTTCGGCGGCGATTTAGCAACTGTTACTGCTTATTTTCAGGAGAGCTGGAGAGAAGCACCGCCGGAAAGGAGGAGGCCGTCGACGAACCGGATCAAAAAGTCAGTGCGCGTTCTGGAAGGGCCCGCGGCTCGACGCCACGGCTTGTTTTTCTAAAATTTCCAACTTCAAACGGCAATCCCGAATAAGCCCCGCGATAATCTTCCAACCTGAGCTGCTCCGCCGAGCCCCGACTTCAAAGTCCCCCCCTCTTTTAACGCCTGTAATTTATTTGATGATAGAAAAGAGCGCGGGCTGTGGGCCGTCAGGCTTAGCGCGGCTCTTCGTAATGACTCGGCAAAGTTTAAACGCACGCCGGCTGCTCTTTCTCCTCCGCCAGAGCGGAGGTCGGCTCCAGGTGACCCTTTCAATAACACTTAGGCGCTAATCCGATCCCACCCCGGGTCTCCTCTACACCTGAGCGGTCACGGTCACAGCTAATGTCTGGTTAGATGTCAGTCTCAGACGGCACGGAGACGCTGTAATCCCTTCCATACTGATCCACTACTACCGCCGACTCCTGTCCGACCTTCACCTCGCCCTGCAGCCGCTGATATTAATCCCGTGTCAGGCGTCCAAAGTGGCTCCGCCTTGTCGCTCGACTCTTCGGCAAATCTCTGTTAAACCTCGATGTTTCTCTCCTCTAGATTTCGGAGGCGGGTCTGACTGACAGCGACGGCGGTCCGGAAGGTGGGATCTGCCGGTGTGTTTGCCAAAGTCTACAAACAGTATCGGCGTTTCAGTGACATTTAAAATGTTGTTCTTGTGTCGGTGGCTTTCGCAGCAAGCTTTTTTGCGGCGGAGCAACCGCCCCAGGAGGAGGAGGACAAGCCGGTCGCTCTGCGAGACGCCTTTGGATTGGCTACAGAGCAAAGCTCCGGCGGAGAAGCGGCGTGTGGGACAGATGAGCCGGTGGCCCCCAGCGAGGGCTCTGAGGCGCTTCCTGTCAGCCTGGATGACACGCAGGAGGACGAGACCACTCTGGTCGCCGAGGACACGTCCGTCCTCTCCATTTCCTGCGGCAACGAGAGCAGCCCGGAACTCATCGAACACCAGTCCGGGTCGCCGGAGGAATCCAAAGCGACATCGTCGGATGAGATGGTGGCCAGTAGCGACTCGGAGGTGGCGCACAGCAGCTGGACCCTCCTGGAGGCGGTGAACCAGGACGGGGGCCAGGAGTGGCCCTCCGGCCTGCAGGACCTCAGCCAGCTGCATTTGCAGGCGTGGGAGGCGACCAGCGTGGAGCAGGAGAGCTCCACGGTTCAGGCGGAGTCCTCCTCGGTCATCATCCGCGAGACCGTCCGGGTCCACCTCACTCAGCAGGAGGCCTCCGCCGCAGGGGCCCTCTCGTCTTCTGGCCAGGTGTTCGCTCAGGCTCTGGCAGAGGAGCTGCAGAAGAGATACAGTGAGCTTTTGGTGGAGCTACAGGGGCTCCGGGACGCGGCTGCGGAGTCACGGGACAAAATCAAGCGCCTGGAGGAAGAAACGCAGACCCTCGCCGCGGGCAGAGAAGCGGCGGAGTCCCGGGCCGAAGACGTCGTGGCGGAGCTTGGGTCGGCCAGGGAGGAGCTGGACCGGCTTTCCGAGCAGAGCAGCGGCGCCGTGGAGAAGCACGGTGTTGAAATCCGCCTTCTAGAAGAGCAGGTGGACATCCTGAGCGATCAAGGTCACGTCAAGGAGCAGCAGATCCAGGATCTGCAGGCGGATTTGGAAACGGCTCAGCGGGCTCTGTCGGAGCAGGAGAGTCGGGCCAGGATCCTCTGTGCTCAGCTGGAGGACCGAGAAAGCGTCTCCTCTGAGCTGGAGAGGAAACTTCTGGAGATGGAGAGCAGCGTGTTGGAGCACTCCCAGGCCTCCGACCTGAGCAGGGCGTGCCTGACGGAGAAGGACTCGGAGATCCACGAGCTTCGGCTGCTCCTCGCTCAGAAGGAGCGCGAGATGGCCGAGCTTAATGACAGCATGTCCTCCAGGCTGGTGCAAGTGGAGGAGGAGAAGCTCCTGTCCGACGGCGAAGTCCTCAAGTTGAAGGAGCAGCTGGTGGACCTGGAGAGAGAAAGAGACACGGACACATCTGCCCCGGTGGAAGATGAGCTCAGCGGTGCGCGGCGGGCCAAAGCGGAGCTGGAGAGCCAGCTGACCACCACCAAGAAGAAGCTGCAGGTCGCTCTGATCCAGCGGAAAGAGCTGTTGAAGAAGGTCGCCGATTTTGAAGTGGAGGTGAAGAAACTGAAAGAGAGCCGAGACGAAGGGGCGTCGGAAAGCCCTGGCGATGTCACCGGGCAGGTGGAGGCCAAGCTCCTGCAGCTGGAGGAAGCTGTGAGATCCAAGGAGGACACAATTGTGACCCTGGAGCGGAGAATCCTCCAGAAGGATCGAGCTCTCGCCGAGACTCTGGAGTTGAACCAAAAGCTGAGCGCGGAGGCCGAAGCGTCCAGTCAGCCTGACGTTTCCTCGGACATCAGCGCGCTGAGATGTCAGCTGGCATCTGTGGAGGCCGAGTGCGAGTCCCTGCAGAAGAGAACGCTTGACGCCCAGGAGTCCCGCAAAGAGACGATCCGCAAGTCCAAAGACAAGGAGAAACACTACCGGGAGCAGCTTAAGCAGCAGAAGGAGGAGTACAGCGAGCTCAGGGAGCGCTTTGAGGCCCAGAGCACAGAGCGAGAAGATCTTCTCTGCCAGCTGAGGGAGCTGGAGGATAAGATGGGCGCCGGGCTCCAACGCCAGCCACCAGAGGAGAGCAGACCGGAGGCCAGGAGCTCGGAGAAGCCTGCAGCCAGCGACTGGGCCCAGGAGGACTGGGTGGACTTCGCAGCATCGGAGACGTCGGCAGAGACGTCGGCACCTCCGCCCGCAGAGCAGCCCGAGGTCCACGCTGCACAGCCGGAGGGATCCTTGGAGGTCCTCAGAGAGGAGGTCCAAACCCTGCGGACGACTTGCGCGGAGCTGGAGGGGAAGTTGCAGGAAGCCCAGCTCACCTTGTCTCTCAAGGAGAGCGAAACGCAGGAGTTGGGGACGGAGCTGCAGGCGCTGAGGGAGAACCAGGGACAGATGGACGTTCTCTCGGAGGAAATCGCGGACCTGAGAGAAAAGTACGACCGGGCTCTGTCTTACTCCGAGACCCTCAAAGCCGAGATGGAGGCCACAGCCGACGCGGCGGCGTCCGTGTCTGCAACCTCCATCGCCTCCCTCCAGGCCGAGGTGGAGGAGTTCAAGCGGTTCCTGGACAACAAGAACCTGGAGATCACGGAGCTCAGCGAGCACCTGCGAGAGCAAAGCGCCCTCATTCACTCCATGCAGGATGCGGTGTCTGAGAAAGACCAACGGATAGAGAGCCTGCAGGGAGAGCTGAAGGCCGAGCGGGAGACCAACCAGAAGCTGGAAGAAGAAGCCCCGCAGAGGCAGGAGGACCTCAAGGACAACGAGGAGAAGATACAGCAGCTTCAGCGGAAGCTCCAGGCGGCGCTGATCTCACGCAAGGAGGCGCTCAAGCAGAACAAGGCCCAGAAGGAGGAGCTGGCGACCAACGAAAAGCTCACGGCGGAGCTGCGGCAGAAGATGCAGGCCGTCGCGGACGAGCTGGAGAAGCTGAGCGCGGAGCGCGAGAAGCTGATCGAGGAGGTTGACCGGATGCTCCTGGAGAACCAGAGCCTGGAATCTTCGTGCGAGAGCCTCAAGCTGGCCATGGAGGGGATGGTGAGTGAGAAGGAGGCCTGGAAGCGGGAGGCAGACCTGGCCAAGGAGGAGGCGGCCCGGGCCTGCGAGGAGTGGGAGGAGAAGATCCGGGGCATGAAGGACGAGTACGAGACCCTGCTTACGTCCTACGAGAACGTCAGCGACGAGGCGGAGCGCGTGAGGCGCGTCCTGGAAGCCGCCCGCCAGGAGAGGCAGGAGCTGGCAGCCAGGGTGAGGACCACCGAGTCGGCCAGGCAGGAAGCCCAGAGGCAAACGGAGGAGGCCCAGAAGGAGGTGGACTCGGTGAAGGACAGAATGAGGAAGTTCGCCAAGACGAAGCAGCAGAAGATCCTGGAGCTGGAGGAGGAGAACGAGAGGCTGCGGGAGCTGCAGGAGAGGCCTTCGACGCATAGAGACAACAAGGCCGATATGGACAGACTCCAGAACGAGCTGCGGGCTCTGAGGGCCGAGCTGAAGGCCACGGCAGAAGAACGGGACCCTCTGGGGCAGCAGATGGAGGAGCTGAGGGGAAGCCTGGGCCAAGACGCGGGCGGAGAAGAAGCTCAAGGTCATTCCGTCCACGTCCAGGAGGCAGAGGTCACAGCTCAGCGCTTAGACGCGGTCATGACCGAGAAGGAGCGGGAGGAAAGTCAACCCCAAGTAGAACCCTGCACTCTGGGGGAGACCTCGGCATCTCCACCAGAGACAACTTCCCAACCTGCTGCGCAGGAAGAGGCCGGAAGAGACGAAGGTCCTCTGGACGGCAAAGTGAGAGAGATGGAAGCGGAAGCTGATAAGGAGCGCCAGCTGTGGCTTGAACGGGAGGCGGCGCTCACGGCGGAGATATCTGCTCTGGAACGGGACCTCCAGGAGAGCAAGGAGAAGGTGAGCCTCACGGCCTCGCTGGAGAAGTGTCTGGAGGAGAGCAGGGAGAGGGAAAGGTGCGTGATGGAAGAGGGCTCCAAGAGGGAGGTCCAGTTCAAAGACCTGCTCCGCACGCTGGGGTCGGAGAAGGACAACCTGGAGGAGCGTCTGATGGACCAGCTGGCCCAGCTCAACGGGAGCATTGCCGGCTACCAGCAGGAGGCCGCGGACCATCGGGAGAAGCTGGCGCTGCTGCAGCGGCAGGCGGAGAGCCTGGAGAGGGAGAGGGCCGAGTTCCAGGCCCGGGCCCAGAGCGAAGGAGAGCGGGCCGCCCGGCTGGAGGAGGACCTGAGGCAGGCCCAGAGGGACAGGGCTGAGGCCGAGGCCGAGGCCGGCAAGCAGCGGGAGCTGGAGCAGCGGCTGAGGTCTGCTCAGAGGGTCCAAGAAGGCAGTCAGAGCAGAGCGCGGCAGCTGGAGGAGCTGCTGAGGGAGAAGCAGCTGGAGGTCCGACAGCTGCAGAAGGACAGCATCCAGTACCAGGAGAGGATCAGCGAGCTGGGGAGGGAAGCCAAGGGCCTGCTGCTGGCCGACGAGGAGCTGCGCGACAAGCTGCGGCGGTCCCAGGAGGACGCGTCCCAGCGCCTGGAGGACGTCAAGAGGGCCGAAGCGGAGTTCGCGAGCTGCCAGTCTGAGTTGGACGCTGCCCAGAAACACCTGGAGGAGGCCCGGGCCGAGAAGGCGGCCCTGGAGGAGACCTTCAGGCAGAGGGAGACGGAGATGAAGGCGGAGGCGGAGCAGACGCTGGACTCGGTGAGGTTCAGGCTGGGCGCCGAGCTGAAGGAGACGGAGCTCAGGTTGGAAGAGGCCCACGGGGAGCAGGAGAGAGCGGAGGAGGCCGCTGCCGAGGCTCGGTCCGCGGCGGACGGGGCAGAGAGGCGGGCGCAGGAAACCCAGGCCCGTCTGGGCGAGTCTCTGGCCCGGCTCGCCGCCTTCTCGCGCTGCATGTCCTCCCTGCAGGACGACCGGGACCGAGTGCTGGACGAGGCCCGGCAGTGGGAGACCCGCTTTGACCAAGCCCTGCGGGGGCGCGAAGCCGAGGTCCGCGAGGCCGAGTCCCGAGCGAAGGAGCTGTCGGAGCAGCTCCAGAAGGAGACCGCCCTCAGAGAAAGTCTCCAGCTCTCGACGGAGAGGTAACCTCCTCGCCGCTCGGCTTTCACGAGCGCCTCGGCAAGCGAGCCAGATCTGACCACGCCTCTTTTCTCCCCAGGCTGGAGAAAGCGGACAGGGATTGGCAGCTGAGGCTGGAGGAAGAGCGGGAGAAGGTGAAGGAAGGCCAAGCCGCCGCGGAGGAGCAGAGGAGCGAGCTGGAGCAGCTGACCGCCCAGCTGAAATCGGCCCAGAACGAAGGCCGGGACCTGAAAGGGGAGCTGGAGGGGGCCCGTCAGAGGGCCCGGGCCCTGGAGGAGGCGGTGGGGAGGCTGCAGGGGGAGCAGGAGCGGGCCGGGGCCGAGCTGAGGGACCGGGAGGCCGAGGAGAGGCGTCTGTGCCTCAACGTGGAGTGGCTGGAGACGGACCTCCGCTCCTCCAAGGCCCTGACCGAGAGCCTGCAGGCCGAGCTGCACGGGAAGGAGAGGAGGGAGGTGGAGATGCTCGTGGAGAAGGAGCAAGCCGTCGCTCAGGTAACGGCGTCTCTGTGACCTCCGGTTGAGCGAGCGGCGCCGGCGTGCAGACGCCCCCTCTGATCCGTGCGCGTTTTCCCTTCCGCAGGCGGCCGAGGAGGCCCGCAGGGAGGCCGACAGCAGGGCGCAGCAGGCCGAGGGCGAGCTGGAGCGCAGGAGGGGAGAACTTCGGGAGCTGGAGGAGAAGCTGCGAGGGGCCGAGGAAAAGGGCGGCACCAGCGAGGCCAAGCTGGAGTCCTTCATGAAGGCCATGGGCTCGCTGCAGGACGACCGCGACCGAGTCCTCAACTCCTACAAGCAGCTGGAGGAGAAGCACCTGCAGGTGATGGTGGACAAGGACGGCCTGATCCAAGAGGCGGCCAGGGAGAACAACGGCCTCAAGGAGGAGCTGCGGTCCCTGCTGGTCCAGAGGGACGACCTGTACGCCGAGAAGGCCAAGCTGTCGGCACAGCTCCACGGCTACCGCGACGAGCTCAACCAGGTGCTCAGCATGAAGGACTCGCAGCACAAGCGGCTCTTGGCGGCCCAGAGCGAGAAGATCGCCTCCCTGGAGAACCAGCAGAAGGAGCTGGAAGGCCAGCTGAGGAGCTTCGGCAAAGCCGGAGAAGCGGAAGAAGCGGTCAGAGTGGAGAGGGAAGTTCTCCGCGCGGCGGCGCCACAGGTCCAGGACGCCCCCGGGGCGGAGGTGGAGAAGCTGAGGGAGCAGCTGCGGGCGGCGCGGGAGCAGGTGGAGGCTCTGGAGGAGAACCTCCTCCGGCAGAGGCGGGAGCAGGAGAAGGCGCGAGAAGAACTCTCCGAGCTGAGGTGGGAGGGAGGCGTGATGCGGACGGAGTCGGAGAGCGCTCAGGAGAGGGTGGCGGAGCTGGCCGGGGACCTGCTGGCCGTGGAGCAGAAGCTGCTGGAGGAGAAGGAGCTGAGCGCGCGTCTGGCGGCCGAGAACCAGGCCTTCGCCAAAGCCATGGCCTCCCTGCAGGACAGCCGGGACCAGGCTGAGATGAAGGTCCAGAAGCTGGAGGAGATGAAGAAGGCGGGGGGGGCGGCAGCGCACGGCGGCTCCGGGGAGGTGTGGGGCCTGAAGAACGCTCTCCAGGCCCTGCAGAACGACCGGGAGAGGCTGGTGAGTAGCTTTCCGCACGCTCCCACCGACGTCCGGTGGACCATCGCCGACGCGTCCTCTCTCCCCTCCGCAGCTGGAGCGGCTCCAGGCGCAGACGTCGGAGATGAAGAAGCAGAAGGCAGAGCTGGCCCGGCTGGGGGCCGGCGAGCTGATCAAGGTCAGCCAGGAGCTCTTCGAGGAGAGGACCAAAAGCGAGGACATGCTGGGGGTCGTCGCCCAGCTGGAGAGCATGGTGGAGACCAACAGGCTGGAGATCGACACGCTCAGGTGAGGCAGGTGGAGGAGCTTCACGCGTCACGGTTCCCCCCACCGGAGCGCACTGACGCTCTGGTTCTCCCGAAGGCTGGAGCGGATGGACTGGATGGCTCAGGCGGAGCAGCTGAAGCAGCAGACCCTCGCCACGCTCTCCGAGAGGGACCAGCAGCTGCGGCAGCTCGCCGCCATGCTGGACGAGGCCCGCGCTCAGAAGACCGGCCTCCGGGGAGAGGTGGGGCAGGAGCTCCTCCGCCAGGACGCCTAACCTTTACGTCCTCCTGAGGTGTTCTGATGTCGCCGCCGGTTCTTCTGCCCCCCCCCACTCAGGGCTCGGAGGACGTGGACGGCGCCCCCGGAGCCCCTCAGGAGAGGAGCGGCCCCACAGACGGCCTCGCCCCGGCGGCCGAGATGAAGGAGCTCCAGCGCCGGTAGGCGACAAGGGCGGACGTTCTCCGTGGAGCATCGGAAGGAGAGCCTGTCGCTGATTTGTTTGTCTGTCTGGCGTCAGGCTGGAGGAGGAGACGCAGCAGAGGGTGGAGGTGGAGGAGCAGCTCATGGCCACGCAGGATCGGCTCAGACGGTAGGAGACGGGCCGGAGATGGTTCAGTGGAGTCAGATCGCAGGAGGAGAAACCTACTTTATTCATGTCTGCGCCGCTTCTCCTGCAGTCAGGGTTGCAGGTGGGGCTGGAGCGGGAGGCGGGGCTCGACCCGGACCAATCACAGGGCCACATATAGAGACGTACAGCCAATCACCTTCTTATTCACATCCCAGAGACACAACCATTCGACCGCTCATTCACGCGTCACTTTGAAGGAGCCCCGCCTGGGAGGCTGGCAGGCAGAAATTTGCTTCACTCTTTGGCTTACAATAGAAGGTGTTGTTGAAAAACCATCGAGAATTGTTAGTTCTTTAAAAATGGCAATTTTATAACACATTTTTTCACCCGGGGGCGCCGTCGCCATTGTTTTACTCGCACAATGCATGCTAGTTTAATGACGTCTGGGGTTTGTCAATGTTAACTTTAGCTCGGAACGGTAGATACGCTGATAATGACACATTGTGCAATTTCCTGGCCTCGGGGTACAAAGGGACTGATGCTAAGCTACACGGCTTTTCAAGGGACAACTAGAGAAGGAGTGGGGAAATTGCTTGTGGACGTGCGCAGCTTCCTAAGGATCGGCGGCCGTGTTCTCGCCGCTCCTCTCCAGATGCTTTGGTGCATTTAGCCGAGCTAAGCTAAGCTACATGAAAGAGCTCAATGGTGCTTCTAGTTTTGAACGGACGCTAAAAGCCAAACGGCGTGCCGACAGTTTTCTTTCAACAACAGAAAAAACGAGGAAACGAGGGTAGCCCGCCGGATAAACGCCACAGGCAGGAGACCCTGGATGTTCTCCTGCCTGAGGACGTCAACCACCTGCTCCTGCAGAAGCCGCATCTGATGAGGAAAGACCGTCACGGAGGAAGCTGACAGTCGGTCCCTCAGTCTACAGTGAACAGCAAATGACAAAAGTGGAGCTTCTTACAATTGATGTTCTCTCTGTTAGCGTAGCAACCAATTTGCTGCACACACACAGGCCACCTTGGCTGTGTCTTTGCATCTCTTTTGGTCTTCATTTTGTAGCTCATTCGGACTCTCTGTCTTCAGCGTTCTCCTCCTGGCTCTCGTCTCTCAGGCAGACAGGAAGGGTCGCACAGATGACGGGTTTTTGCACCGTAGGGTGAAATGAGCAGAACCGAACCAGAGGTCTGAGCTAAGAGGAAACCAGAAGGAGTCTGTGTGGAGTCTCCATGTTCTCCTGTGTCTGCGCGGGGTTCCTCAGGGTTCTCCAGGTTTCTCCAACAGTCAAACACATGCAGGACGTTACAACCCAGACAGTGTTGCGACATAATCAACAATGGCAGCCTACAAGTTATTTTCCAATCTTACTCAAACAAAGAAATGTTGAGAGATTTTAGGATCATTTTTATGGAGCTGCAACAAATAATGATCAGACAGGACACTCACGCCTTGGTAACCGGGGATCCCTGGAAGACATCCAACCATTTACACACCAGGGCAACGTTGTGTCTCCAATGAAGCTCCTGCATGTGTTTGGATTGTGTGAGGAACTTGGAGAACCCTGAGGAACCCGGCGCAGACACAAGAGAACATGAAGACTCCTCACAGAAAGGCCCCCCTGTGGGAATCCAACCAGGGACCTTCTGGCTGTGAGGCAGAAGTGCTAACGTAGCGCCCAGACACGTCTTCGCACGTCACTGCTTTTCTTTACAAGCGGCCGTCCCGATCCCCAGTGTCCTCTAAGCTCGGGAGAACGTCCGCGCGTCCACAAACATCAGCAAACATCTGCCGTTATTCTTCCCAGCCACAGCCAGGCCCGCCGGCTGCAGGACGAGGAGCTCTCGGAGACGGCCGTGTTCATTGAGCCGCCGGAGGGAGGAGTCACCCACGTAAGTGGCCGCCGTCGTCCATCCGCCGCCTCGCCTGTCATTCCGAGATCCGCCGCTAACGCTTCCCGTGACCTTTCCACAGAGTCGGCGAGGCGGCCGCGGCCTGGCGCGGATGCTACGGGCGGCGTTCTGCTCCCGCCAGCGAACCCCGCTGCTCTGCAGCCTGTACCTGCTCACCGTGCACGTCCTGCTGCTGCTGTGTCTGGGCGGGTACCTCTGAAACCTGCAACTGGCGGTGGCGGTGGCGGCGGCGGCGGCGGCTGCTGCGGCCCACGTTTGTTTTTATATTGTTATGTAACTTTAAAAAAAAAAAGGGGGATAGCAAGGAACGTCCAACACGCTCATTGCACTTTACAGGACAAACACTTTTAGCCAAAGTCTAAACTGTAGATTTATACCGTCACCCATTTTAGCATTTGATCTTGTGAGATTGCTGCGTATGTGTGTGCACGCGCGCGCGGGTGTGTGCGCCTGTAACAGCCTGGAAAAAAAAAAGGGAAGAGGTCTCACTCCTTTTATTTAAAGAAGAGGGAAGGGGGAAAAAAAAAAAGACGGGTCTGTGAGAGCGGAGTGAAGGAGAATCCCCATCAGGTGTTGTGTTCTTGATGTGCCTTTAGGTCTGGATGGGAAAGGGTCACTTTACGAAAGGGAACACTTTATTTTATTTTGTGATTTGGGAAAAACTTTCCGGGGACGGCTCGCTGATGGAGCTGCGCCTCCACCGGGGTCGCTTTGGACGGAGGCCGCTCGGTCCACTTTAAGCGTCGGAGGTCCATCTGAGCTGCAGGCCGACGGGGGGGTGGGGGTCGCCTCTGCTGTCTGTGTTTATTTAATGAAAAAAAATGACATGTTTAACTTTTACGTTCTTCTTAATTTATGTTTTGCCACATCATCTGTCGAGGGCGGGGTGGTGAGGAGAAGATCGAGAAGACGCTCCTCTCACATGTGAACTTCTGTTGTTGTCCCCCCCGATTGAGTATGCAAGTCCAAATCAGGGTTGCGGGTCCAAATCCAGCGGCCAGTAGAGACCAACACATATATATATTAGATATAAAAGGAAAAAGTCGTTCTCATGGACTCTTAGCTACAAATTCTGAGGGAGATCTTCTGTTTTATTCCGTAAGTCCAGAAAAGAAGGCCGTTTCCCCAAAACCGAGGAGCACAGTGCAATTCCTATCCCCGAAACATTCCTGCCATGTGTCTTTTCGTTTTAACCTCCATTCCCTTTCATCTGGAGAAAATACTAAATGGATATTTATTCGTCGTGCACGTTTCGAACCCCCTCACTCTCCCGGCCATTCCTGCCCCCCCCCCAGACGGTGGGTCAGGGTTAGGGTTCTGTCTGATTTCTAACCGTAGCGTAATTTATTGCCGTGGTTGCGTACCGTGACGCTCTCCTCACACACCCTGCCTGCACACTGACAAATAACTGTTTCTAAAAAAGGGCTGTTTCAGAGAAACCTGTCATCTCAAGTGTGGGCGGTTCCTATCAGGGACTTATTTGCTGGAGTATTATTTGCCCGGTCAAGGGATCTTTCTCTTTTTGTCTTTCCCGGGGCGGCCGGCAGAAAATAGCCGGGTCATGACTTAAGTTACTGTTTGGTGTTGTTTGGTCTGTTGCGTGTTCACAACGCTGAGTCGGTACGGTTTGTGATCCGGGTCAAAGGTTGACGCCCTGGCGAGCACACGCGCTTTCACATCACCATCATGTCCGCATAATGTTTGAATAAAAAAAGGAATATTTTTATGTGGAAGCGCAGTACGTCTGACTTTCATTCACCGTCCGTCAACAAGCATGTGAATAATTTTTATTTTAAATTCACCATGACATCACCTCCACTCTTCTTTGCAGCCTTTACTTCCTGCTGACACCGAGACGTGTTTTCTGTGCGATGCTGCCCCCTCGTGGCCAATCTGGGTCACGACTGCTGGTGAAGCGCTTTTTAATTGTGATCAAAGTGCAAATCAGTGATTTCGTACTTTAAATTAGTGTTTCTCTAACTTATCGCAGCTTTGCAGTAAGTATTAGATGTGCGAGGTGCCCAGAATGCAACATTTACCTTTTCTCAAGTCTTATTTAGCGGTGTGTGTGTGTGTGGGCGTTCAACAAGTGTGTGAGCATCTAACGACGTCCTCCGTCGACAGGGGATGCGCGCTCCCGAGCAACGCGCATGCTCGTGAACGCGCCACCTCGCCAGCCTCCTGCCAAGGACTCGACAACGGGTCCGAATCCACGCAACAGAAAAAAAAAATACCTCCGAAAAATCTCACCTGAAAGGTAATGTGCTCTTTGATTGGCCGGCGTCTCCCGCCGGCAGGCAATCGGCTTTAACCTTTTTTTTTTTCTTATCCGATAGATAAAGTTGTGGTCTTTACTGTTGACCATATTTGACACCAAGGTTAACAGTTGATTTGTTTATTACGCTGTAATTACAGGGTTATTACAACCCCTGAGTGTAATAGTGTTTCGCAGCAACAAATCAGTCCTTCCTGTTCTGCGTTCCCCTCATCCCCTCATTTTGGGGGGTTCTGGACAAACCAGCCCGAGCGTTTAGACGTCCAAAATTCAATAGTCCTCGTAAGGGGAGAACGAAGAAGCTGGTCGACGCTCGAACGACCAAACTTCCTTCTTGGTCGTCGCTCGAGCGAGCCGATGCTTTACCGTCACGGAAAACAGTAAAATGTTACGGTCCGGACGGGTGAGACCGTGCTCTTGTCTCCAGATGTGGAAGGCGGCGGTGGGTCACGACGTGAGTGTGAAGGTGGCGGCGGAGGGCGACGACTGGGAGACCGACCCCGACTTCGAGGTAAGCGGCGGGTTTAGAGTCGAAGCGGAAGAAGAAGGAGAAGAACTGAAACCCCGGTGGTTTTTCGCCTTCCAGAACGACGTCACGGAGCTGGAGCAGAGGTGGGGGGCCAAGACCATCCAGGGCTCGGGACGCAAAGAGGCCTTCAGGTGACGGGGTGGAGGGTGTTCACAGGGTTCGGGGGAGAAGCAGAAATTTTGGTTTTTGGTTTGAAGCAACAGGAAGAGGAAGTGAGAGCGCGGCGCCGTCTCACCGACGCCAGCCTCTCCTAATATGGCAGCGCTTGGTGATTGACAGACGCGAGACGTCGCTGGAGAACCTGAGGAACTCGCAGGATGATTTAGACACTTGCCTAAAAATGCGAAGGTCCTCCTCACGGCCAGAAGGTCCCTGGTTGGATTCCCGCTGGAGGGCTTTCTGTGTGGAGTCTCCATGTTCTCCTGTGTCTGCATGGGTTCCTCAGGGTTCTCCAGGTTCCTCCCACAGTCCAAACACATGCAGGAGGTTCAGTGGAGAACCTACATTGAATGAGAGGGTGAATTCTTGTGTGGTTAGGATTAGTGGATGAGTGTGTACTGTGTGTGTGTGTACTACCTGTGCGTACTACCCATGTGTACTATCTGTATTTATGTGTGCCATCTGAGTGTACTACCTGTGCGTATCATCTGTATACACTATTTGTGTGTACTACCTTTGTGTACCACCCATGTACACGACCTGCGCGTAATATCTGTGTGTCCTCCCCCCCGCGTACTACCTGTTAGTACCATCTGTTTGTACTATCTGCGTACTTTCCGTGTACACTGCCTGTGAGTACCACCTGTGTGTACCATCTGTCTTTCTTGTCTATGTGTACCATCTGTGTGTACTACGCATGTGTACTGTCTGTGTGCACTACCTGTGTACACTACCTGTTCACACTACCTGTGTACTAGCTTAGTGTACTGTTCGCGTACACTACCTACGCGTACCATTTGTGTGTACTACCCTTGTGTACTACCGGTGTGCACTACCCGTGTGTGCTATCTGTGTGAACCAGCGGTGTGTACTCTCCTTGTGTACGACCCATGTGTACTGTGGTACCTGTACTGACCCGTGTGTCGGCGGCCAGCGTTGCAGAGCTCAGACACGAAGTCGCAACGGAGCACGAGCAGGTGAAGAACAAGGAGCAGATGCCCAAAGCGTCCTACGGCTACGGCGGGAAGTTCGGGGTGGAGAAGGACCGGATGGACAAGGTTCACAACTCCTACCTTTTGAATGTACCATGAACGCACCACGTTGGTATTGTATCTTCACGCACCCTCTGCTGACCCAGGTGGCTATGGGCCACGACTACGTGGCGCAGGTGGAGGACCACTCCTCGCAGAGAGACGCGGCCAAAGGTTTCGGCGGGAAATACGGCGTGCAGAAGGACCGCGTGGACAAGGTCAGAAGACTTTCGCCTACTGGGGATCCTGTCTGAGCGGAGCAACCATGTTTTGAGGGGGGTCGCTGATAGCCGGGTCTTTTGATAAAAGATTGAAGAGCCTTCTTCACAGCTTAAAGACATGATAATAATAATGACAGACGTGTGGGTGTGTCCGCAGTCTGCCCTGGGTTTCGACTACAAGGGAGACGTCGGTCAGCACTCGTCCCAGAGAGGTAGGTCGTCCCTCCGGCTCCTCCTGGAAGCCGCTTCCAAACCCCGGGCTTTGCCCTGACGCCCCTGTGGTGGCAGATTACTCCAAGGGCTTCGGAGGAAAGTACGGCGTGGAGAAGGAGAAGGTGGACAAGGCGGCGCTAGGCTACGACTACAAAGGAGACACGGAGAAGCACCAGTCGCAAAAAGGTGAGCTGAATTCCCACCGTGACATTTCGTGGAACATCTCGTGGAACATCTCGTGGAACGTCCTGTTTGACGATGCGACCGACGCCGTCAGATTACTCCAAGGGCTTCGGAGGAAAGTACGGCGTGGAGAAGGAGAAGGTGGACCGAGCCGCCCTGGGCTTCGACTACAAGGGCGAGACGGAGAAGCACCAGTCGCAGAAAGGTGAGAGGAAACTCGCAGAACTCCAGCTTCTTGAAGAACCCTCGGCCCGTCTGACTGATCCGGTGCTTCCAGATTATTCCGCCGGATTCGGAGGTCGATTCGGAGTCCAGTCAGATCGAATGGACAAGGTCAGTATCCTGGGGAGCCTCCAGGACCTTCACGCAGGGAGGCGTGAGTGGGGGGGTGAATGGTCGCATGGCTCTATATGAAGCCCTGTGATTGGCCAGGGTGAGCCCTGCCTCTCCACCAATGGCAGCTGAGATAGGTTGCAGTCCCACCGCGGGCCCGAGAGCAGGATGAGCAGAGCAGAGAAGGAATGGAGAAGGTTTCAAGAAAAAAAAAGCACAAAAATAGAAACCAACCAATGATGTGGCTCAGGTTTGAAATGAAAGAATGAAAGGTTTAATGTAATAGTTTGACTTTCGTGTGTGTTTCTTTAAAACTGCTAAAAGTGTAAAATAATAATGGAGTATTTTTATCTCTATGAATGAATGTTACAAAGATGATTTGATTTGTTCCTAAAGGAGGACAGAGATGTTGATGGTGAAGTTCACGCTTCCTCCTTCTCCTTCTTCTCTTTCTCCTTCTTCTCCTCATCCTCGTTCTTCTCCCCCACCAATTCCTCTTTTTCATCTTCCTCCTCTTTTTCTCCTTCCTTCTTCTTCTCCTCCTTCTCCTCTTCCTCCTTTTGCTTCTCCCCCTCCTTCCTTCCTTCTTCTCTTCCTTCTCCTTCTCCTGTTCCTCCTTCTGCTTCTCCTCCTCCGCCACCAATTCCTCCTCCTCCTCGTTGTCGTCGTCCTCCTTCTTCTCTCTCCTTCTCCTCATCCTTCCCTTCCTCTCCTTCTCCTCCTACTCTTCCTCCTGCAGAGCGCAGCCTCCTTCTCAGACATGGACTCTCCGGCCTCGGCTTATGAGAAGACACAACCGATCGAAGCCTGTGAGTCGTCTTCGGCCCGTTCACATCTTCGGCAGGCCTGTCTTGAAGGCCCGTCTTCACATGAACTGGTGTTCTCATGCAGCCAGCGCAGGTGCCGGTAAGCTGAAGGCCCGTTTCGAGAACCTGGCCAGAGCTTCGGACGAGGAGAACAGGAAGAGGGTGGAAGAGGAGCGAGCCAGGAGGAAGGCCCGAGAGGACCGGGAGCGGGAGGAGGCCCGGCGCAGGCAGCAGGTACCGCCGACCCTTGGTCGGATTCGCCACCGATCCAGAAATCCAGGGAACTAACGCGGAGGCGTCCTCGCAGCAGCAGAGCAGCGGGGAGGAGGACCTGCGTCCGCCAGCTGTTCCAGATGTTCCTCCGGAGCGCCACCGTGCAGCGAAGCAGGAGATACAAGACATCCCAGAACCTGAACCAGAGCCAGAGGTGAGCCTAAGGCACGGCAGGAGTGCCGGGTTTGAATACCAGAAGCAGAATCGGAAGCTCCTCTTCCGGGTCTGAAGTTCCTCAGGTGGTTCTTTTGTGCTCTCAGGAAGAGGCGGAGTACGAAGAGCCTCCGGCCCTGCCATTGCGCGCCGACGACGTGCTGGAGTTGGAGGAAGAGGAGGACGGGGAGTACGAAGACATCGATGCATCGTCCCCTCCGGTGTTGGAAGGTCTGCTCGAACCTCCCGCACACCAGACCATCTTGTATTCTTTACACCCTGAAGCCACTTGCACACATTCAATGGCCAAAATAAGAGATTTGTCAGCATGATTAAATTTTTATTGATTTCTGGGAACTGTCCTCGACCCAATTTGACCAGTCAGAGCCTCAGAAACTCCCAACGTAGGTCAAAGGCTTTTCATTGGGGTCTAGTGACACCTAGTGGTGAAGGTCATTCATAACGATGACTGAATTTGTGCCAAAGTCCTTTGGATCCTCCACGCTGCGACGTCACTCGTGTTTTTCTTCCAGATGCAGAGAACGACTACGAGGACCTGTCCAGTGGCCTGGTGGCAAGAGCTATTTATGACTACGTAGGAGGTAACACACGTTGTTTGTGTGCGGTGACCCTCTCCGGACTGGCGAGAACATGCTCTCTGGTCTGCTTTTCACAGAGGACGACGACGAGATCTCCTTCAACCCCGATGACATCATAACCAACGTGGAGATGATCGACGAGGGCTGGTGGAATGGCCATTGTCATGGGCGCGTAGGCCTGTTTCCCGCCGCTTACGTTGAGCTGATGCAGTGAGGAGGGGAACTCCCAGCCTTCCCTGTCCGTCTGCCTTAACTCACGTCGGTGTTTCTCTGATGACAGGATTTTGACACCAGTGTTTCATAATTATTGCAGCTTTGCATCAATCAGCTGATAATTTCAGCTGCTATTATCTCAAGTAGGTGGCGGTGAGTGTTTTTTTTAGCCACGCCACTTGAATTCAACTTATTTCTGCCGTCATTGCTCATCGAGCCTGTTATAAAGACTGTTCCCAAACACGATTAAATGGAGAAAGTTTGTAAATCTGCTTTTTATCAAGAGTCAGGATGTGTGACAGAGATCATGGATACAAACACACAAACCCAGCCTACATGCATTAAATGTGGTATTTGCAGAATGTGAAAAGAAATAAGATAAACTGAACATACAGCTTCACTTTCAAGCCAGACATCATTTCCAAAAGAGTTCTTATTCGCCGATCGAAGAGGAGCTGCTCTTCCCTGAGCAGCCCTTGTGGGAAACATGATTTGCAGAGGAGGCCCGGCATGTGTGAATCCATGCACGAGCTCCCGGGCCTGCACATCCAAAGTCTGTGAGGGAGCAAAGATTTGGCTCCCTTCTTTTTACCAGGCGATGCCCTTCTTCTTCTTCCTGCCTTGCTTGCCTTTATCCGACATCCGTTTGCTTTTCAGTTTCTTGGCTTGCCTCTGGCTCATCCATGTGGGGTATTGTCCGTTCTCGTCCAGCAGAGTTTTGGGGTTGCGCTTGCTGTCCATCTCCATCTTTCCATCTTTGAACGAAAGGGACGGATGAGAAGTGAGGTAAAGCAATGTTGGAAAAAAACTTGACACTCGCCGTTCTGCAGATCTACTTGTATGAGAACGCCGATCTAAAAGCAGGAATTTTTCCAGACGTGTTTTCAGGTTTGAAGTGTGTGTTGCCTGTCAGTCAAACTGTAAAATCGTGTCACTGCAAAGTGGATGGTCGATCGTGTTGAACTCAAGTCGCTCACCTTCCACCTCTGCCATGTCCACGTTTTTCTTGATTTTGTCTGCAGAGACCACGGTGGCGACCTCCTGAATGTCGGTCATCACCGCTTCACCTTTCACATCCAGAGACAGAGCCTTCTTCAGGCGGGACAGCTCCTTCGGAGCATTTTTCTTTCTCTTCTCTGCCCGCATCTTCCTCTTCCATTTACTTCGCAGGCTTTTGGCCATTTCAGGAAATATTCTGAAAAAACAAACAAGTGTGCACATTACATCCTAGTGCTGACGTCAGGTGCACTTTCAAGCAAGGTGGGTAAACATGCAACTGTGGTCATGTTAATGTGAATATATCAATTAATAATTGTCAATAAACTTCAATTAGAAATGAAGATGAAGAGCACAGTGAACAAAAATGATCACGAAGCCACTTTCCGATCTAATAAATCATCTAATTGATTTTAACCCCTTTCTATTCTGTTATTGGCTTTGGCCAAACGTTATTATTGTATTCCATTAAATCAACTAAGTGTTCATGATTAGTCAATGTAAAAATACATGACACAAATCAGCAAGAAAGTACAGAAGTACTGATATTCAGCCGGTTAAACCCTCGAAGTACTATTTTTTTAAATAGCCAAAGAGGAATACGTTTTAATTAGCTTCAACAATAATAGTAACCGGTGAAGTTTAAATAGTACGGTAAGCACTAGCTAGCATGTTAGCTAGCAATGCGACTGCTTCTGTCTGACGCTTCTTCACAAAAAAACATATTTATTTTAACACGCTAATCTACTGCAATATAGATAATGTAATACTTATAACACAACATTAAACGTGAATGTGACTTACAGGTAGGAGTTTTGCTGCTCGACTCGTCGGAAAACAAGCAGAAGAGACACGTGTTTACAGGTCGGGGGCGAATGTGACGCATTTGAACATAGTAGAATGTGATAGGCAGCTACGCCTGCGTTGAAGAACATGACTCGTGATTGGCTTCTGATAAAAAAAACCCGGAAGCCTTCGGGGGGTCGCGGAATGTAAACAAGATGTTGTGTGTATGATGACGTAAAGTCGAGGCGTTTCTTTTTTATTTACTTTGGGAAACAGTGCGCCTTTTGAGCTTTGAAATAACTTCTTTTTGTTTTTGTTTTTCGACGGAAATGAGTATCTCTTCCGCCAGTCGCAGCCCCCCGCTCTCCCCCACCGTAACCCACATGTTCAATATGTTGGACTCAGCTGCAGAGCAACTGATGCTGTACCAAGATTTCCAGGAAGCCTTTTACACATGCGAAAGCGGCCTTGAGACTCTGTCCTGCTTGGAGGAGGAGGAGGAGGAGGACAGCAGGTTGATCTGGACGCACCATATTGCACGACCTTACTCTCCTTACGTTTTGGTGCTCACAATGAGTGCCGTGTCTTCCCAGGTGCGGAGAGCTTAAGGCCGGCTTCTGCACCGTCGGGATCCAGGCTCTGGCCGAGCTGAATCAGTGGAGGGGTGTCTTCTCCTGGGTTCTCCAGCTCTACAGGCGTCAGGAGAGAATACCGGCTAAAATAATGCAGATGTGGTGAGTAGAGCTTAAAACGCAAGATAGCAGGCCCAAGTGTTCCAAGCCTACTCAGCTTTCTGTCACAGAAAGAAAAATGTCCGGAAATTGCCTCCCTTTGACAAGTTTGAACTCAACAGTATTCTTTCATGACACAGCCGTGGTTGGCACAGAAGGTTTGCGTTTGGATCCCCGGCTTCTTCTGTTTGCACGATGGTCTGGTTAGACGTTCTTCTTGTCCTTTGTGCTGCTCCCCTCAGTGCTCACCACAGTGAATCATGTGCTTCCATGTCACCCTCTCCCTCTTTACAACCAGTGACAGCCATAAATCTGCTCTTTGGTCCTCCTCTAGGGAGAGTTTTCTTTCATATAGCATGACTTGCACGGATGAATTGACAATCAAAATACTCTGAAAATCATTTGAATGTCAACGCCTGATTGATCAGTCAATTTAATCAACTCAGTGTGTTAAAACCCAGAATCAAGAAATCTTCACATTTCCATCCGGAAAATATCAGCCAATCCAATCTGATTTCCAAATAGAGAATATCAGCAGCTCTATATTGAAAATGTTAATAATTTATTCAGAACTGAAGAAGCCTCTGGGATGAGGGGTGAAACGTCTTCAAGTGAAGAAATTTAAGAATTTATTGGAATATTTTCAATTTTTTTCTTTCATCAACCTGTTTCTGACATGCTTTTTTTCTCGTTTTGGCAGCATCCTCCTGTATTTCAAGGTGGGTGAGCCGGCGGTGATGCAGGAGGCAGTGAGGGCCTGGTTACACCACCCCAGCAACAGCAGGGCAGCCGAGTTTGGGACGGTGGCAGAGCTTTACCTGCTCAATGTCCTCCTGCCTCTGGGACGGATGGACCAGGCCCGCGAGCTGATTGCGGGCGAGGTCGGCAGCGTGGCGTTCACCGAGGACCAGAGGCAGATAGCGCTGGACGTTGTGGAGGAGTTCGAGCAGGAGAGCGAGGAAGCGGCTCCAAACCCCGATAGCAGCTCAGACGGCAGGATCTCTGCTGTTTCAGAACAAGGTCAGAGCTTCTCATAAACAGCTTTTTACAAACGTAAACATCAGTGTTGATTGTCGCCCTGATCTGTGTGTGTGTGTCTGTGTGTGTCTGTGTGTGTGTGTGTGTGTCTGTGTGTGTCTGTGTGTGTGTGTGTGTGTCTGTGTGTGTCTGTGTGTGTGTGTGTGTGTGGGTGGATGGGTGCGTTACGCAGGGAGTGTCCTCCACAAACTGGAGGCCACGCTGAGGATCTTCTGCAGGAGGCTGCTGGCGATGGGCCGGGGCTCGTCCCCCCTCCGGAGAGTTTTCGTGGCTGCCGTTATTCTCTACATGCTCTTCACCAGACTGGATCCAGGTTGGAGGCAGTGCTCTCAAATTGTTGCTTCTAAGTAAAACGTTAAATATTTTATTATATTTCCAATAAAAACATTAATGTCAAATATCACAAGATACACACGATGAATAGTTTAGAATTATTCACTTTTATTACATTATACATCTATAAATAAGATATGATACATCTTATTCATATAATCTTAATCATATTTTTGTAGTTTTCTTTAAAATTGACAGTGGTGAGACCGGAGATGCTGTATGGTTTGAAGACAGTGACAATGACTAAAAGACAGGAAGCAGCGCTGGAGGTAGCAGAGATGAAGATGTTGAAGTTCTCTTTGGGAGTAACCAGGATGGAGAGGATCAGGAATGAGTCCATCAGAGGGACGTTACATGTGAGATGTTTTGGAGAGAAGGTCAGAGAAGCCAGACTGAGATGGTTGGGTCATGGACAGAGGAGGGAGAGTGAATATATTGGAAGACGGATGCTGGAGGTCTCGATGAAGACCAGAGAGAAGATTTATGGAGGTAGTGAGAGAGGATATGACGGTAGTTGGAGGATCTAGAGAATAGGGTTAGATGGAGAAGGTGATTCTCTGTGGAGACCCCTGAAGGGAAAAGCCCAAAGGAAAAGAAAAAGAAGAAGATCTGACTTTTTATCTTTGTTTTGAATGTAAATAGCGTAACGTAAATAAAAAAATAGATAACTGGACTCACAGGGCCACATATAGAGACGTCCAACCATTCACCCACTCAGTCACACATCTGTACAGTGTAGGGTCTCCACTGAACCTCCTGCATGTGTTTGGACTGTGTGAGGAGCCCTGAGGAACCCGCGCAGACACAGGAGAACATGGAGACTCCACACAGAATGACCTCCAGCGGGAACCCAACCAGGGACCTTCTCGCTGTGAGGTGGAGGTGCTGACCTCCGCTGCTCCCCCTTTATATTTTGAAAAGACACTAAATATGTATCTGATCATTTCAGTATTTTAAAATACACAAAAACTATTTTAAAGTAACTTCATAAATAAGATAATATTTCATGTCAATGTGTTTTTGAATTGATTGTTTCTGAGTGGAATCCCTCAGGTCCCATTCACCCTCTCATCCTCTTCTGTGTCCGCAGCCCTTCCGTCGTCATTTCTGTGGATTTCCAGACTTCTCCAGCTGATAAAACAGACGTGGAGGACCATGTTTGCACCCTATTATCAAGCAGCCGCTCACAGGAAGGACCTCTAGGAAACCAGGAGCTGCTGCTCTTTCACCAGTTTTATTCTCAGGTTGTTTCTTTTTTTGGTAGTAAAATAGTTCGTCCGGTTAACATCAGATTATTTTTGTTTCAGTTTAAACTTTTCCAGTTTTCTGGACTTTAACTCCTAAAAACCCTGTACTCATCAAGCTTTTCAGGAGCCAAAGGTAGAAAGCAGCCTTTGCACAAGATGGATTTTAACCAGCAGAGAGTTTTTGTGAGATCTTCATGTCAGACCTTTGTGCGTGTGATGAATATCCTGATGCCCAGAGGCAGTGACAGAAGGCGTCTTCCAGCTTTTGCCTCCCTACTGACTCGGCCGTGACCGGCCGTTTGGTTAAATAGTTAACTACTTAGATGGACCCACCCAAACATAAACAGCTGCGGACCAATTGAAATGCTAACCAAGTGTGTGTGTGTGTGTGTGTATTTTATTTTCCATTATCACTTCTTGTTGCGTTTATTCGACTTGAACATGGAGACTTTGTCAATGATTTTCTCAGCTGAAGGCAGTGACGTGCAGTCAGGGGAGGCAGGAGAGGCCGTGTCTCACAAAAAAAATGTCAAATGAAAAAAAGAATGTAATGGTTCTATTTAGCAGTGATTTGCACTATCAAGGTATTTTTTATTGAACTTTACCAGTTTTGGATTGTTTTTATAATTCAAAATCACTGGATTTTCACATTTACTGTTCAAATACTGAGACGAGACGTGCGATGAGCCTCAAAGTAGATTGCGCAATGACGGCTTGAATAGCATTACTGTCTCTATTACAATGTTGAAACACTTTTTCAGTATGAACTACATTTCCAATGTACCTTGTTTTTTTTTAATCAACAACTGAATGCGTGTCACTAGTTTCTTGTGCTGAGTGATCGGAAAGCCACTGATTGGGATTGGGATATCAGTGCCTCACCAGCCATGAACCTCACCCCACGTCACTGAATTAAGGCATGACAGAAATATCTTGGAGCCAGTCACCCTTTCATTCACACGTCTGGACATTTGCGTGTTTTTCAACTGTGGGAGGAACCTGGAGAACCCGGATGGTCTCCATGTTCTCACTAGGAGAACATGGAGACGCAGAAAGCCCTCCTCCTCCCCAACCACTGCGCCAGATGATTTGATGCAAAAAAATAATCGGAAAATTCATAAGAATGCATGTATTTCCGAATCGCTTCCCATTGAAAATTATAAAATAATAATTCCCTCATTGCGTTACAACAGTCCGGTAAAAATATTCCCAAATTGAAAAAAAAAAAAAATGAAATAAAATGAAAACGTTTATTCTGCGGACGGCGGTCCAGTTCTGATTTCGCCTAAACGCCGCTGGGAAACGAAAGTGAAAGTGCGGCTGGGCTCGTCACGGTGACGTCACGCGGAGCTTCACCTCAGCTGGCGGCTCCGGGTTCGGAGATGATGAAGTTCCTGGAGGCACTCTTCAACCGAAGGGACTCCGGTAAGTACGTTCCAGTCTCACACACACACACACATTCTCACACACACGTACCGAAGATGGTCGCCTTACGTCTTGATTCGTTCGCGGGTTTGACTTTGTTTACATCGAAACTTCGGGAAGTGGAGACGCCAGCGTGGGGTTCCAGGGGTCAAAGCAAACCCCCTCCCCCACACAAAAAAATGTAAGCGAACTAATGAATTCTACACGTTTTGAAATTTAAATCATCTCCGAACGGCTCCGAACCTGTGTCACGTGACTGCGTCCATTTTGAGAGGACAAGTAAAAGACGTGTTAAGTGTGTGTGTGTGTGTGTGTGTGTGTGTGTGTGTGTGTGTGTGTGTGTGTGTGTGTGTGGGGGGGGGGGGGGGGGGCTTTTTGTTTTT